>FLMG01004215.1:15800-90768 GCA_900088475.1 Hyphochytrium catenoides
CCGGCATGCTGTTACTCTCCTCCAGTTCCACCCTTCTCCTCATCTTTCTCCACCAAATTTAATGATTGTGCTTGAAGAGTCACGCCTTTTCCCAACTGCTTCTAGAAAATAGGAGAATAGGGTGCGCTTTCTACCTTCTTCTCGGCTATGGTAGATCGCGTCTGCCGGAGGTTCTTGCTGACCGCAGCAAGGTAAGAGTCATTGGCTTGCATGAGATTGTAGCTGGAGAGAATAGGAGAGAGGGCGGTCAGAGTTTGGGCTTTCGTTTAGGGCTATTGTCAGCCCGGTCCTAAATCCGCTATCTGTGTCGAGGCCTGTTTACATCTTTCCTTCTATCGTTGCTTCTTACTGCTTCAACCGATAGCTATCGGCCGAAAGTTGTTACCTACCCAGTGTAAAAAAATGCCCGCTGCTGGTACATCCACGTGGTCAGGTGGTCTAGATATCTTCCGACGTCGAGCGTCAACATGTAATGAGAATTGGTAGCTTGTTAGAGAGCAAAGCTAACATGGCAAAAGAAGCGCCACAGAAGGAAGATGGAGACTTGCGTTAACAGGAGGGGGAGAGGGACTAGTCCACATATGATTGGACCAAACAGTACTTCGAGGTGGTTAGCAATATGTGTCTTCTATGGACCCAAGACCGCCAGATCAGAGGAAAAAGAGTGACATATAGTATGGACTAAAGGATTGAGGGGCGAAGGGACGATATTCTACCGTGAGCCCGTTCTTACTCTAAATTCTTCTTGCTATCAATCTCCTGAAGCATAAGCACCGCATCCACTTTGACCACCTCCAGTGCCTACATCCCAAAGTAAAGGAATTTGGAGAGAAGGAGAGAGAGAATAAGAAAGAGAGAGAAGGAGACAGAGAGAGGGAGAGAGAGAGAGAATCACCAAGGGGGTAGAAATCGAACCCGGCAGTGAACTACAGGTGGCAATACTAGCTCATAGAGAGGTTAATGTGCTTATCGTCTTCCTGCACGTTCCCTCGATAGATTCCTTCACACACCTTATGCAGCGCCTGCAGCTCTTCTTCCGCTTCTTTGGCTCTCTGACACTCTGTCTCCTTGGGAAGCTGCAGGTAGGAGGACATAGAGGCGTCATAGCGCTCTCGAGCTCTTTCTAGCCGATGCTTGCATCCTTTTGCTTCCTTGATTTCTACGTCCAGCAGCCGGCGGAGATCGTTAAAGAAGCTTTGCTGCAGTTGAGTCAAACGCACCTGAGAAAGGGTAACAGAGGCACCAGTAGAAAGTGAACAGAAAGAGGTAGACAGGTGAGTCCCAAGTGAGATCGGCAGTAAAAGCCCACGGAGACGGAGGAAGAAAAAGGGGTTCTGAGGCGAGACAAGGGGGTCGGGCAAAGGGAAGTGCCGCTTACCCTGGTCATTTCACCTTAGGGTATTTCCTTTACCTCCCTCTCTTTCCTCCACAAGACCCCATTCACCTACTGACAATGATGCTCTCTCCTACAATCCTTCATCTCTCTTCCTTCATCTCTGGTAATGGTAGGCTCCCTATCATGCTTGAAGACGAGGAAGTCGGAGGACGGAGCAGCAGAGATAACTAGAGCCCCAACGTGTCCGCCTCTTACCTCCTCCAACGTAAGGTGACTACGAAAGCAGTGCACCAACTTCCTGACTCCGCATTCAAACCCAGTGAGTGCGCCATCACCATCAGAAGGCGGAGAGACTCTGACGAGAGTATCCGCCAGCTCTCGACCACAGGAAATGGACTGAAGAGAAGATCGAAGATACCTGGAAGTCACCTCGGCCAACTTCTTCATATTCTCCTAAGGGATCGTATATGGAAAAGGGACATAGCCACCGTAGGATTAGATAGGAGGCAAAGTTTGAGGCGGAGCAGAGCATCCCGGAAAAGATAGAGGCGAGAGCAATATCTTGAACCAAAAAAAAGAAAGGAGAGAGAGAGAGAGAGAGCAAGAGAGAAAGAAAGAGAGAGAGAGAGAGAGCGAGACGGAGACGCTGAAGAGGGGACTTGACGGTCCCGAAAGCGGATCAAAACAGATCTAGACGGTGACGCTCAACGCTTATTCGACGGAAGGACTGGTAGAGGACAAATATACCTGTAGATGTTCTATGCGGACTTCCAACCTGGTCAGCTCCTTCTTAAGGGTAGGAGAGTCATCCTCAAGAAGAGAGAGAAGAAATCTATTCTCCTCACGTGCAATCTTCTTTAATGTCTCGCTGTGGAAACTGTCAGATGACAAGAGCCGGTCTGTATGACTCTCGCATCGTTCTCTGGAAAAGCCTTCTTCCAGAGACCCATGGATTGACACGTCAACTTCTTTCTCTGTATCTCCTTCCTTATCTGATCGATCTGCTTCTATTGAAGCACGCCTTTGAACCTTTGCCATCGCAGGCTGATTCAAGAGAGAAGACGAGAGGAGGCTTTTGCGTCCTTCATAGTTATCTGATGTGTTATGTGCTGCGTTATTGATCTCCTTCATCATCCTCCACTTCACCTGAGTGGCGAAAAAGGGTTGAGAAGAATCTTAGGGAGAGGCAGGAGGCAGCTACAAGCGCACTATACATAGCGGGCAGAAAGGTTACGCCCCCAAAGGCCAATATAAAGCAAGTGGTAATCACTCAGAGGTCAACATTGGTAGGCAGAGAAAATAGAGATCAAGTGCCAGATAGAGGAGGAAAAGAAACGAGGATTGAGGAAAGTAGCACTTGGTACAAAGCCACAAAGAGACTAAACCGAGCGAGACGGAGGCCAGAATCAGATCATAATGAGAGTGGCGATGAGATCATGGAACAAGAGTGAGGGGGTATATGGGTAGACCTGCGCGAAGCTCGAGGCACAGATAGTTAAGGAAAGCCAAAGAGAAAGGAGAAGGGACTATGAAGAACAAGAAAACCTGGTAAGCACGAGACGCACCTCAGCTTTGAACAATTCGTTGTAGCCGTAAAGATTAGCAGCATGGTCATCCCTCTTCACAGACTGAGCCTCAAAAGGCTCCCGACAGCAGGCATGCTGAGATAGAGCGAAGAGCCACTGCTGGCGATCTTGGACGCTCTTAGCCTGGATGTAAGCGTCCCATCTGTGAAAGCATCAAAGAGAGCAAAGCCCTTGGTTCAGCCTTTGTGCTGCTCACATCCCCCTATCCCCACCTATTGGTATCGTCATGATCTTCCTCCGACTGTTCCCACTCCATCTCGCACTGTTTCTCTTGGCTTCGTTATCTCTGCATATTAAGGGTTACCTTTTGGTCGCATGTGTGGCTTTCATCAGTATCCAGCAATCCCCGTCTAGATCGTCGGTAGGCTAGAAGACTGTTGTTAGCAGTGAATATGACTTATTTGTGGACGCAGCTGCAAATTGGGAACCCATTTTTGGCCTTTCAAGTCTGACTCTCCCGTTGGGACGAAGAGGGCTCCCCACATAAAACAAGACGGAGAGATGACAAAGGTACCGCAGAAATGGTCCAAGTAATACCTCTTAGAATTAGGATGAGGGCAGGTAATAAGGACGTCTAACCTCAACGACCATTCCGCGCAAGAGAATAGCGCCACAAAGTGCGGGATCCTCTGGGCTCCGAAAGATATACAGCAGGTCCTTCTGCAGAACCCATTATCGTTAGCGCTGTCGCTTGTACACTTCATGACGTAGCTCCGGCGACTGTTTACCTGAAGAGCACACCAGTAAGCGCTGCTGCAGTCGCCTGGACGACTGCGGTAGTTTAGCCAACCACACCGGTCGTTACTTTTTATGACCCCGGTAGCATTTGCTTCAAGTTGGCAGCCATTCCAGAGCAAAGCCGTCTCCGCTAGATTACCCCCATCACCCTTCAGCACCATTCCGTCCTCGCTGGCGGGATGAGGTTGAGGAGATGTAACCGGATGCACGGGCTCTGGGCTGCGAATGGACATTGCCATCACTACCTCTTTTGACTTCACTGCTCGCGCGACTTCATAGCTTAGATATCCGGCTAGATGGAGGTCGAAGATGAAGATTTTGTTGGATCAAAAGCTCCTCAGAGGACGAGCCAACCTGATTCAGAGGCGAGTGAAGGAATTAGCACTTCTAAGTAAATGTTAGGGAAGAGTGGCGCGGCACCCCTGAGCATGTCCTGCAGCGTTGACATCACGAAAATAAGGCGGTTACCGGTCGATATCTCAGGAAGGGGTTACAAGGCCTTCAGAATCAAAGATCTGATAATCATCACTGGAGTTATTTAGAGACACTTCCCCAGGGAAGGGAAGCCCCATGATTAGACTGTATAATGGCATAAAGATGTCCATATTTACAATAAAGTGACTATGTTCTATGTTCGCCCATGGGGGTCCTCTCAGGACATCCTCTCCCTGGACCGCTCGTTTGTCAGTGATGGAACTTCGAAAGCGACTGTACCCAATAGAACTCAATGGAGATGTAAGATGTAATAGGGGAATACAGGGACTAAAGGAGGAAGAGTGAGGGCAGAGACAGAGGGATGAGTGTAGGACTATTGAGAGGGCAAATGGGAAGGTGAGAGAAACAGAGTGTGCGAGACAGAGTGAGGGAATCCTCGAAAGATCCATCGCTGTGTTCATTGGCCTCGCTCTGCCTCGGTCCGGAAGGGCTTCTATCCCATGAAGCAGCCACCGCCATCTCGCGCCAAACATCTGCAGTTATCTGAGAGAGTTCAGCAGCAATCATCAGCCAGAAACACAGACGGAGCATCCGTACAATAGATTAGGCAGGCCATCAGTGCCTTATATTCAATTAGACGTCTCGTCATCGGTCTGAGCCATGGCAGCTGTTCGCAACGTGAACTCAGGCGCCGAAATTGTTGGCAAGCGCCAGGCTCTTCTGGTCAATGTCGGCGCTGCAAAGGGCCTGCAGGGCGTACTTCGCTCCAACCTTGGGCCTCGGGGGACCCTCAAGATGCTTGTAGGTGGAGCTGGTCAGATCAAGCTGACGAAGGATGGTAGCGTCTTGCTCAGTGAGATGCAAATTCAGCATCCTACTGCCATGCTTATCGCCCGCACAGCCACAGCACAGGACGATATTACCGGCGATGGCACGACATCGGTTGTTCTCTTCACTGGTGAGCTGCTAAAGCAGGCAGAGAGATTTCTCGGTGAGGGCCTTCATCCACGGATACTGGCTGAGGGCTTCGATATCGCTCGGGACATTGTACTGGAATTCTTGGACGAGTTCCGTGTTACAAAGACAGAAATAACACAAGACAGGGAGCTGCTCCACTCTGTGGCAAGTACCTCTTTGAGGACAAAGCTATCACTAGAGCTTGCAGATCAATTCACAGACATTGTAACGGATGCTCTTCTGACCATCGTCAGACCGCAGCAGCCTATTGACCTTTTTATGGTTGAGATCATGCACATGATCCATCAAACAGCCACGGACTCCAGACTGGTGAAAGGGTTAGTGCTAGACCATGGTGCAAGACATCCAGACATGCCTCCAGAGCTCCATAATTGCTACATTATGATTGCGAACGTTTCCCTAGAGTACGAGAAAAGTGAGATCCAGTCAACGTTTAACTACAGCAGCGCGCAGGAGAGAGAACGGATGGTCGAGGCAGAGAGGCGCTTTACGGATGAGAAGGTTCGACAAATTATTGAGCTGAAGCGTCAGGTCTGCATCCCAGAGAATGGCAAGAGTTTTGTGCTCATCAACCAGAAGGGTATTGATCCGCTCTCATTGGATATGCTGGCCAAGGAAGGTATCCTGGCACTGCGTAGAGCAAAGAGGCGCAACATGGAGCGCCTCGCGCTTAGCTGTGGCGGCGTAGCAGTGAATAGTACAGAAGATCTCACTCCTGACGTTCTGGGATACGCGGGCCATGTGTACGAGCAGATCTTGGGAGAAGAGCGATACACCTTTGTGGAGGACGTCGAGAACCCGTTCTCGTGCACAATTCTCGTGAAAGGACCCAACGAGCACACGATCAATCAGATCAAGGATGCCGTCCGTGACGGACTGCGCGCTGTAAAGAATGCAGTTGAAGATAAAGCCGTTATTCCTGGCGGTGGGGCTTTCGAGGTTGCAGCGCACTCCCGGCTGATGAAGCGAAAGGATAGTGTAAAGGGCAGGGCAAAACTTGGTGTACAGGCGTTTGCAGACGCGCTTTTGGTTATTCCAAAGACATTGGCTGAGAACTCTGGGTTTGATGTGCAAGAATCGCTTATCAAACTGCAAGAGGAGCATGAGAATAGCGGCCAAGCGGTAGGATTGGATCTTGTGACAGGTGATGTGATGCTCCCAGCTGAAGTGGGTATTTGGGATAACTATAGAGTCAAGCGACAGTTCCTTCATCTGAGCACTGTGCTGGCCAATCAGCTGCTCTTAGTGGATGAGGTGATGAGGGCAGGCAAGCCTATGGGAGGTGGTAAGATTGACAACGAATAAGCTCCGCACAATAGCCTTTTAGAACTTCTGCAGCATTGTTTGCTCTAAGATATCAATGGACTTTCGTTTCGAACTATACGCGAGCTACTTCACTCGTGAAGGTTGGATACCGCTTAATAGTGGCCAAAAAGCATAACTAAGCGTGGTGTGTGTGAAAGAAGGAAGGGGCCATGCCAAGAATAGTCCAAGAAGAGTATACGAGAGCACCCCAAAGGCCACGATAGCAGATTGAGCTTCATAGAATCGTAAGCAAGGTGTGAAGGGACGGGTGCCGTTGCCGAGGAACGCACTTTCAATCGTTCGGGTTGCCTCCAGTCAAAAAAAAGGTCCAGACAGCCAGAGCTATCTTCCCAAAAAAATAAACTGGAGCTCCATCGACCTTTGCAACGTGTTGGGTGGTTGACCGAAGCGAACAAGCAGGAGGAAAACAAGGAGTGAAACTCATAGGCAAAGGATAAATATTGTAGGCGTCTCAACCAGTAAGGGCTTAGTTAACAGAAACGCAACCCGATCACTACATTCTCCTATGACTGTACAATCTCCCCAGCGGCGAATGGCCATCAGCTAGTTGGAGTACCGAGGGGACTTGCCTTCTCCATGGAGTGTTGGAAGTACATCTTAAGACAGTGCTTTCTGGGTGATCTTTGGGCCATAAAGCATCCTTGAATGGTCCTCCTGTGACAGAAATCTGAATTGGCTGGATTGAGTTGAACTGTATTAGAGAAGACTACCTTACCTCGCTCTGTGCAATTTACTTATCCTGCTTGTTGTAGGTGGCGTAAAACTCCTCAAGCTTCTTTTTCTCCGACTTATGGTATGATCGCCATACCATACAAGAGGCCACACCAGCAATTGAGGCTGCGACAAGCTCCCTGATGGCTATTTGTGCTTGAGCTCCCTTCATCTTGAAAAGAATGCGTGCTCTAGGGTCCTCGTACGCCCTTGATCTGTTCCAACTGACTATCTGGAGTCTTCACGAAGCTTTAAATGAGTTGTGCAAAGCCGCAATAATCTCTGTCATGAAAGCTGCACCATCAGGTAAACAAGAGCACAGCAACCGTGTTTTGTGCTGTCTTTGTCCCCTGACTAAAGACTCCACCATAATCCAGAATAGCAATCCTAAAAGAAAGCCTTATTTATGATTTGATCTTCAAGGTTCAGAAAGCAGAGTAGCCCTTTACCGGCTATCTATAGCCTTGAAAATCAATGACGACGGGAAGGACCACCAGCCTTGGGCAAAGGAACAAGTCAGTGAAAGATTTCGCATTTATTTGAAGGTTTCATTTAACCGTTAACGGTGATCTCGAAAGGTCACACATCATAACCTTTTTGGCGATAATGAAGCTTCACTCAGAGCTTCTTCGGTCCGGTTTCTGATCTCTGTCTTATAGAACTTGGAATAGGTCTTAGTTGTCACCTCATAGTAGAGCTCGAGAGCGTCGAGACTGAGCAACTATGTGCTTGATAATGGGGAGCCGGGTAGTGGAGGAAGGCAGATTCTGGTAGTAGTCCTGGCATATTTACACTTCTTGTCAAGGCATTGGAGGAGAGGGCAGTAGAGAGACGCGGTCCAGAATGGAGGTGCTACGAAGCTTGCTAGTCCGAGGTGCGGATGAACGCGCCAAACTTGCTTCTTGTTGTAGTTCTTACTCATCGCATGCGATGCCTTGGGCCTTAGATAAGAAAGGTGGGCAATCTGCCGGGAAAGAAACAACAGAACAGGCTGGCTTTGAGCCTATCAAGAGTATCGTCGACTTCTCAACAGGTACTCTTTAGCGGCTCATGTAGATTCTCCTCTCCACTAAGGGTGTACCTGCGGCAGTTGACCAGATGGAGCCGTACTACAAGGAACTGCTGAAGCACCATGCCCCAGACACTGTCACGGTCGGCAAGGCCCTGAGCCAGAAGGAAAGGTCCTCATAGTCTGACAGCCAAAGACAGGTTTATAAATCTGCTTACAATGTTGCCGTTATAAAGACAAGAGAAGCAACTGTCACATCCCGACCTAGCTTACGGAGAGATAACCTATCGCTCCTTTGGCTTCTTACTGCAGTTGGTAAGTGGTGCTTTCTAACGTAGTACATAGATGGAGCCACTGAATATGGGAACAGATCAAAGAGAAGCACGGAGGAATGCAGAAATCAGGAGGAACGTTCTACGACCTTGGCTCAGGACTGGGTAACGTGGTATGAACTCCTTCTGACAGCGCTAGCCCGTCGCCCCTGCTAGTGAACTACTATCTTGCTGAAGATCATGTTCCTGGCCGCTGGTGGTGAGCTAGTGCTAGGCTTCCTTCTGGAGTGCAGCGACTATGTTTCGTTCTGGTTGCTATAGCTTCTTCTTAGGTACTGCCTTCTGCCTGGGTCTCCTTTGACTCATCGGTAAAGACGTTAATGCTCAGCTTATCTTTCTGGCGGCTCTTTCGTGCTTTCCATCACTTATCCTAGTATATATCGGTGTCTCTTGGGCATAGGTGTTCGCTGCAGCTCTATTGCATGACTTTCGAAAATGCATTGGCATTGAGATTCTGGAGCGCCTGATCCATGAGGCGAGGCTGACGCTAAATAAGTACCGCATGGAGGTGCGGCCTGCGCGATCTTGCCATTGTTCTGGGTCTCCCATCCTTCGTCTGTCCCTTCGTCTCAAGACCTCTCTTCCACCTTTCCTCTTCTTCGCGGGCTGTACCACCTTGTGCTTCATCCTCCTTCGGGCTGTATTTCACCTCGTGTTTGCCCTTCCTCCTCTCACTGTCATCGTTTCTACCTCTATTCGCCTGCTTTTTGCCTCTGTAACCCTCAGGTTCTCAAGAAGCTTGGGGCGCGAAAAACAGGTAGGACGGGATGGGTACTTCTCTCCCCCAGCACTACATTGCATCATCTTCCACTCATCCTCCTATTGGGTTTACTTAGACCTGCGCTTTGATAAGGACGATATTTTTGAAAATACCTCGTGGAGGGATGCCTCTCTTTTATATATAAACGCGGCCAGCTTCTCCGAGGAGGTGAGCAGCGCATGTTGCAGAGTTTACATTCCTTTCTCCTTCGTAATGTTTCCTTCTGCACCACGCTATGGGCGATAGTAAATCTTTGCATTCTTCTTATTTCCAAATGATTCACCACCTTCTTTGCCTTAAAACGTCTAGAACTTTGCGCGGCTTGAGCAGGCAGCAGGTGAGCTGTCCTTTCACAGAGTCATTGTGGCAGTGTGCCAATCCCGTTCATGATCTCCTCCTCTTCTGATCGACACCGATTTCTGGCAGAGCTGCTAGCCAAGGGCACGGTCGTTATCACAGTAGGCAAAAAGTTCCAGAAGGACTTCGATCAGATCGAGAGACTCAGGCTGCAGATGAGTTGGGGCTTCGCCTCCGTTTACCTCTTGCGTAAAAAGCGGTAGAACCATTTGGGGCTTGGGTCACCAGAGTGCGGAGTCATATTGGCTTTACCCGTAATGAACATTGTCAGGGCTGAAGAACGGGCCTCACCTGGACAGTGATGACCTGTAGAATGCAATGGGGCCTCTGTCCGGGGAGCATAGTCTTCGAAGGTCTGTTATCAAGCTACATTTGATATCCCAAAAGCGCGTCAGAGGTCATCTGAGACCTACATATCTTGGCGTAATCTCCTATCATGGCTTTAAAGCGCATCTTGTGCGGCAGTAAACTGCAGGACCAATAAGCAGAGAGTAGGTGGAAATGAGAGCGAGGGTGAGAGCGGATAGAGAAATAAGACGCTACGAAATGGGGAAGGGGTTCGGATAGGGTTGGGGGCAAATAGAGAGAACGACAGCTTTGGGTCTGAAGCCGGACGCTTAAAGGCTACCTTCCCTCTACTTACCTAATCATCAACTGCAGTGTGAGATTCCTGTCACCTGTACTGAGTCCAGGACAATTCACTTTTCCCAACTCTGCCCGCAGTAACTCGGCCGCCTCTTTTCTAGCCAAAGTCAAAACGCTGTGTAGCGCTTCCGCAACATGGGGGATAAGAGGTGAAGGGGCGGATACTTGCAGTGAGGTCATGATCTGCTGTACCACGAAGGGGAGATTTTTGTGCAGAAAATCAAGGATCGGGCCATGCTGAGATAGGGATGGGTTACACCTACACAGGAAAGGGGAACGTGAGAAAGAGTGACCTAAAGAAAACGTCTAGCCTGTGTGGCCAGGAATAAGGGCCCTTCACGGACAAAGGAAGACCAAGAGACAAGGTATGATCGTTTAATAGGCCAAGAGGAATGGCAGAGACAAAGGTGAAGTCACACGTCTAGTATTTGTCAAGTAGTACATAGTAACCCGAGGATGAGGGGTCAAACAGGAAGGGTGTAAGTGTTCCTGAAGCCCTTACTTTGACACCATTTGGTTGATGAAATTTACAGCGGTCCTAGTAGAATCTCTATGTTGGTTCTGGAAGCAGCAAAGCCCCAGGTAGCTGAGGTCGGAGAGGTACTTGCTCTGCAGCAAAGCTTCCGGACAGAATAGAAGATATCGAAAAAGAAGCTGTTTCCACGTTAGAATCAACAAGAGTGCAGCATGGCCCTTTCTACTACTTATTAGCCCCATTCTGTCCTTGACCCTTTATGTGCTTTTTAAATGTCCTCCGCACCCTTCTCTTTCTTCTTTGCCTCTTCCAGTACTTGTCCTACTTCACCATCTTCCGTTCCGTACATAGTTCTCCACCTCTTTGGTTTCTGACTGTCCATCTAGCTCGGTTGCCTCAACGTCTATTCTCTACTTCTAGCCTATGACATCCCTCACCTCATAGACCGATTGTATCAAATCTGGAGAAGTGTCAATCGGCAGATTCTGGTAATAAGAGCAAGTTCTGGCGCCAATCTTCTCAATCGCATCCTTAAAAACGAGCTCGGTGTCTATCACACAGACTGTTAGACAGACGCTGTTTATAGAGAACACCCGCCCAGGAAGATATGGGAGAACGGGAGATCGTAGACTACGTAGAACATCAGAAACAGAGTAGGCTCACTGAGATCAAAGCGGAGGCACTGCTATGGATTGCTTACCCTCGTCCCTTTCTCTTATCACTTCAACTGCAACTTCCAGGCACGAGAGACAACAAGGGAAGAGAGTAACCTCGAATGTCCTGACGGCTTGCTGCACAATTCCTACAAACTCTGGGGAAGAGATCGATCCAGCTGCTAAAGTGGTGAGCGCACGGCTATAGAAGTCAAAAACAGCGCCTAAGGCTCGTTCGCTGTTCTGAAAGTCACTGTTCAGAGAGACAGCTACAGGTAACATCTTGCCAACTAGTTCCCGTGCAATCATCTAAGCAGGTGGAGGGAGTTCAGCAACGAGTAAATATCAAGGAATGAGAGCCCGGACTACATCGCATTGACATATATGTTGACTAAATACTGGTAGAGGACAAAGTAGAGAGCGGCGATTGCATTGACAAGATAAACAGAGGACCATGACTGGTGCAATAGAACTGTGCCAGACACAATACAACCATGGTGGAGGTAAATATAACATTAGGCATTAGATGCAGCTGGTGCTCCAGCTCCTTGCGAGGAGAAAGCGGGTGTCCATAGATTGAGCGCAAGGATCCAGCGTCTCTCACCTGCTTCTCGTCTTGCCGCTGCGCGCTGTCTAAGAACCTTATTACCGTGACGACCCGAGTCAGCTCGGTCTCTACGGTCTCTGCACCCTGCGTAGAGTTGTTTTTGTGCTGACGAAGCCACTCGAGTGCCTGCAGTCTCTTCGCTACAAGAGCAGTGAGGAAGCCATAGCACCTCTCTCTGTCTAGATAGGTGGAGATTCGGGTGACCCCTTCCACTAGGACGGCGCTATCAGAAGATGGAAGTCCTGCTTGAAAGGCATTCTCCACGGACGAGAAAAGGGAGTCAAAGTCTAACTGCTGCGCGGTGCTGGCATGCGAGCTTATGCATAGCTGCCTCAAAGCAGCACAAGTGTTGGTTTGGCTTCTCTTCAAGGGGAGAGAGGAAGCGACAAAGGTGATGGCCTTTGGACAAGGAGAGGGATGACGTAAGACCACTGAAAGAAGTTACGGGTGCTGTGAGAAACAACAAAGCAGGCGAAGGAAAGCAAGAAAGCTGAAATGTGATTGAGTGTCGATATCGCGAAGGAGTAGCAGGGAGTCAGAATGGAGGGAGAGACGGCCGAGGTTTCTGGCAGCAATGTAGGATTAAAAGTGAGAGAGGTCACTAACTTCTTTCCAAAGGTCGATGCCTGCAGGGGAGAAGGTGGCAAGATGGCAGAGCCACTCTGAGAGCTTTCCTGTAAGCACTACCGCCGTTGACACCTCATCGGGTTGAAGCCTGCCCTCTCTACTAACTGCGAAGATCTTCTGAAGCACAGTCGCAAGCGACCTCTGTGTTTCCTCAAGCTCCCCGTTGTTCTACCAGATGCAGAAGTTGAATAGTAGGAATAAGCATTAGCGTTGAGCTTACCCCTCGCCGAAGAATCAGCGAGTCCTTAGTTCAGATCCTTTCATCCGCAAGCTCTCTAGTGTCATCCACAGCACATATCCTTATCTCTTCCTCTCCCCTACTGGACGTATTCTCTAGCAATAGTTCATTCAAGTAATCCTTACCTTGGTAGCGCCATCACCTGGGACTATCCTTATCACCACTTCAGGCGCCACGCAGGAAAGAATATAGAGGCTGCTTTCTACGATCTGCCAGTGCTGGACGATTAATTCACGTCAATAAGGGTCCAGGTTAGCCATACGTTATTTAGTAATCCAGGCATGCTGCGTCTTCTTCCAACTTTTCACAATTTTACAGACATTGATGCTTTGCTCCTTACCCGCTGTGTCGACCCATTTATGTTTGTCTCTATTAACCCTGCCAGATAACTGCAGAGAGAAGAGCGTAGGAGGAAGTAGATGGAGACCAGCAGTTCTGCAGGGCCATGGGCAGAAGAGCGGAACATGCGGAAGTCCTCCTCGTTCTCCTGGCCCTCGTATCCCTCCCAAGAGGAAAGATAGTCGGCAGGAAAAGCGCATTGGTGCACAAAGACGGCCAGCAGCTGTTGGTAGAGAGGCTGCCCCAAAGAAGGATGCCTCTCTTCCAAAGGAATGTCCTGAAGAGGGCGTTACATTTAAGAGATAATCCACACAAATACGCTGTAGTGAATGGCTAAAAAGGCAGAGATAAAACGGGCAGAGAATCGAGGTTCTCAAGGAGAGTTTTCCACCTGTAAATCAGCCCAGAAGTCGAGCGTCATTGCCGCTATCGGCTTATACTTGCATGCAGTACAGTGCACCATGAGCTCCATAAAGGGGATAGTGGGGCCCTGGCCGGAGGACAGCAGAGTTACCTCGGCCTCCGCTGTTGCAACCACCAGCGAGACAAAAGAGTGAAGAGCTCCCTCTTTGTCAACGGAGGCCTGATTGTTCTCCACTAAGTGGCGCAAGGAGGCGAGAGTTTGTAGAAGAAGCGAGACTGCGGAATCTCTAATCGACCCCGCTATGGAAGAGGACCGATTACTAATGGCTTCTGCCAAGACATCCGCAGCTGACTCAAGCAGAGGCCCGCAGTTGCCTGCAGTTGTTAGAGTTATATGAGCTTTGTGTTCTATGTGAACCAGGAACAAGAGGTCTATATGTTGTCGGCATGTTGCTCTCTTAAGGCGCCACCTACCTTTTAACATGCCAAGGAGGCTATCAAAAAGCTCTCGATGGGATATGAACATGTCCTCAAGTGCAATGCTGAGGCAGCAGATCCACCTTTTGAGGCAGGACAGAGACAATTGCTGCAACGATGATGTCGATCCAGACCTACAGACAAAGGTAACGAGCTGCGCAGCAAAAAAAAGTGACTACTACTGCCTGATGAGTAAGCGCGACGGAGAAGAGTGGTACCTTCAATACATTATCTTGATGCTTTCTTAACTCATCCTTGGTGGCTCGCTGCTTTTGAATGGTGATTTGTGCTGAGAGCCCGAAGAGGGAGGTAAGGGAACAAGACAAGGTGTATAAGCCATGGTAGAGGCAGAAAGTTTGAGACCAAGAATCGAACATGCTCATCACAAGGTCAAAGACGTGCCAGAGGGAAAGAGCGTCGACATATAGGAGCGATTAAGCCGACCCGCAGTAGGAGCAGGGGATGGCCCTATATGAAGAGGAGAGAAGCACGAGAGAACCCTGAACATTGTTGCGGTACTGACCTGAGTATACGTCATACTCAGAAGCCAGAGCTAGTAGAATGTCCAGCCCGGTCGACAAGAGAGGCAGCTGAGATGTCGCTGACAATCTTAAGGCTTGCTCAATGAGGGGAGGGACAGCTTCAGAAGTCATCGCGAGGACAGCGAGAGCAAGGCAGATGCGTTGGATGACGACGGGAGGAAACCGAGGACTGGGGCCGCCGTTGCTATCAGTGAGCATGCCCAATAAAGCCTGCATGACCCCATGCACCAAGTTACTAGGAGAGGTAGCACCGCTGTTTCGGGCCTATGGGGACATTAAAGGCGCAGAGCCAGGGGAGGTAAGAAACGCAAATCAAGCAAAATCTGCCTCGGTAAGTACCGACCTTTGAATAAACTAAGTTCGCAGCAAAGTACTGGACCTCTACAGCTAGGCCCTGGGCCTTGAGAAGATTTATGCCTACCGTCCACGCTTCCTGGGAAAAGCATCAACGGACATTGGTGGTTCATCCCTTTCACCAGCACAACAGAGTAGACCGTGGTACCTCGGATTCAGCTAAAGCCACGAGAAAAGCGTTTGCTTGAACTGCATTTGGCCCCTGAGACATCATTAGAGTGTTGTTGATGGAAATACCATCCCGACACTCGGTACCTGACTATATAGCTCATGAATAGCCTCGAAGGCATGCTTAGTGGCATCGTCCATTTCTAGTTGCTGAGGGACTATCTCTCACTGACCGCCGCAGCAACTCCTCTCAGCTAGCGGTCCGCCCTCCTTTGCTCTG
Organism: Hyphochytrium catenoides; assembly: GCA_900088475.1. Classification (NCBI taxonomy): domain Eukaryota; class Hyphochytriomycetes; order Hyphochytriales; family Hyphochytriaceae; genus Hyphochytrium; species Hyphochytrium catenoides. Next base: position 31,077 of record FLMG01004215.1, read on the forward strand.
GACGTAATACTGTCTTGATGGCTCATACAATGATAGAGCCCACGAAGCACATCAGTCTTTGGAAGAGGTGTGCTCGATCTACCTCAAGGTCCAGACTATAGCAGCTCCGAACTCAGATAGCAAGCAGTTGACGATAAGAAGATAAATAATAAGAGCTTGAATGAAGCTTTGAAGCGAAGAATCTGCAATTTGGAGTCATCCAGAGCTCCCCTCTGACCTGCCTCGCATAGATCAACTCATGGATCACACATGACGCCCAAAATGATAACCTATATACTGATAATTGGAAGCGATTGTGAGTTGATGTTTGTTGAGAAAGAGCTCTTTGTAATCCTTTTGATTCACTTTTGCAGATTTTCAGCAGATTGTTCACGACTTTGCTTGCACAATGCCCAGTGCAGCTTGAAGACGTGTCGGCTCGCCCACATCGATGGAACGTGCCTTTTTATTAGTTGTGAGGCCTCCAGGCTTTGAGAGATGTCGGTGAGGCTGGCTGGCTGTCATGCTGACATAGACAGGAACTTTCCCCTCTTTGGTGCCCGTCACCAGACGTATTTTGCACTGTTTGCTTGAAGCTTAGGGACACTAAGGGCTACGGAGCTTCTGATGACCTCAAGGGATCTAGAATGGTAACCTACGGGGTACCCAGCAGGGGCCATGATGCGGAAAGTTTTGCCATGTTTAGAACATCGTGGCTGGGCCGGTCATGTCATGTCGGCTGTTGGGTTGATGGATCTCCATCTCCGCATCAGCTTGACAAGAAGCTATGAGTAGAGGACCCTACCTTTGGAGGCAATAACGCCACAAAGTGAGGAATCTGTTCCCCGCGCGTGACTGTACGGCCATGGCTGAAATGGAGAAGAGAGAAGAGGACCCTCTGCGCTCCAGGCGGCCGTGCAGAGAGTCTGTTTCTCCTACTGCTCGTGAGGAAGATACAGGGCAAGATTTAAGAGTCAGCCCAACGCTGCTAATAGACGAAAGTGGTTCCTCAACGTGGGAACCACCCCCAGTCTCCAGACCCTCTATAATATCACCTCCAAAGCGAGTCAAGGGAGCAACAGAGTTCCAAGTGCTCTTTCCCTACGATCATCGCGGTCTAGGGATGGTCCTCAAGCCGGGTTATGGGCTCGGACTCCACGTCGCTGAAATGAAGGAGGGGCCTGCAGATACACTTGCTTTTATACAACCTACAGAGGACTTCATTGTGAGCGTTAATGATTGGGACGTGACTGCCATGGACTTCACCCAGGTAAGGTTGTCTCTCCGACGTACAGGACTCATGCTCTTCCCTTATCAACTTCCTGCTGTAGGCCGTGGTTTTAGTTAAGCAACTGAAGTTTCCGAAGCGTGTCGTCTTCCGGCGGTATACTTACAGGGCGATAGAGAAGGCGCAAGATAAGGAACGGAGAAGATCTTCTCGAAGATTCAGTCCGACTGCAATAGTGAGGGAGATTGTCAACACTGAGCCGACTGCCAGTAGAGCATCTGAAGTCCCCAGCAGTTCAAAGAGTCAGAAAAAGAGAAAAGCAACTGCATTAGTCTCTCCACAGCCTCCGGAGAAGAAAGCTGCAGTGGTGGAGATTGTATCTCTTGATAGTGATGACGAAAGTTCAGCCGCAGGATCGGTCCTTCAGCCCCTGGAATTAGTCGAACAGCAACTGCATACTCGGCCAAAGGGCCCTTCGGGGCCTAAGACGCGAAGTAGCCTAGCGGGCCTCCAAATGTACAACACTCGTTTTCAGAAGGGAGCAATTGTGAAGACGCTCTTTGGGCCAGGAGAGATTAAAGCCCACAAGGTAGTGCTCGCTGGGTCGGAGCCTTCAGGTCAGTTAAGAGCACTATTGGCGTTGACAAAGAACGACAACGTGAAGCCCTGAGCTCTGGCCCTACAAAAGTACTTGAACAGGGTATCAAAGGGGCACAGGACCGGGAGCATATAGCGATGGGTAGCCGGGAATCATGTCCATAAGAGCTTACCGACACGCGCTCCTTACATTTACTGTTGAACTTTCTAGTGGTTTACACCGTGAAGGGGCAAGGTTTCATGGCATATGCTCAGGAGCAGACGCTGGTGGACCTTAGGGGCATCCCGGTAACCAGATACCCTAGGAACGCCACCAAGGTGAGATGGGAGCCCCAAAGAGAACCAAGGAATCTATTGAAGGCTAACGTACCTCTTTCCTTACGCTGTATGTAGAATGGCATCAATGTTACAGAGGCTGATATCTTCCGTTTAGGGCCCGGGCAGTATTTAAATGATAATGTGATTGATTTCTACTTCCGGTACGTTTGCCTTCCATCTCCATGCTTGATGCACTTAGTGACCTTGTTTTATCTTTTCCTACCATTGCCACCTGACTGCACCCAGATACTTAGAGCAGACTGTTACGACGGGGAGCTCCTTCAGGAAGGTGCTCTTCATGAGTTCCTTCTTCTTCAAGAGCTTGATGCAGGCAAGCGAGAAGCACAGTGAAGAGGGAAGCTATAAGATCATGAGCAGATGGACCAAAGCAGTTGACATATTCAGTTGTGACTTTATCCTGGTGCCTGTCAACGATGCGTAAGTACCACTTTAGGGATGACTTTTATCTACTATCGTTATTCCTTAGGCAGCAGTGCTCCCTCTCCATATGTCTGTGGCACTGGCCCTATCCGTCTAATGTTCTCCCTGTATATCGTAGAGGGTGCCATTCTGGCGGTTAGTGTCTTTTTTGGGTTGCGGATTATCTATTTTATTGTTTCCCAAGCTTAATCCCCTGACGTTGGCGCTGTTATTACCTTTTCTTTGCTCTGCGCCTTCGATCCCGGTGTGTTAAACTCAGAATGCATTGGAGCTTGGCAGTGATATGCAACCCAGGGGTAAAACCGCAATCTTCAAGCTCAAGGCCAAGAGGGCAGGAGCCCATCAAGAAGAAAGACTTTTGCAATCCATTTGCCGGTTGCTTGGTACCAGCGACTAAAAGTGGTGAAATTCATCCCCCTTCTAAGAGTTCCATGGAACACTTGGTCAGTAATTCATCACCACTTCCTGAAGCGTCCTTATCTGCCACTCCTGAGCCTTCTACGCGAACGCGAGAAGCTGTGTTGTCAGGAGGTACTGAGGACATGATGGACTTTGACGTGGAGAAGAAAGCCATTCTATCACAGAATTCTCCTCATATCCCTAGTCTGAGTGCGTTACCGCTACGTGGACTAGCAAGTTTTAAGGAGGATACCTTGGTTGATTCTCTCCTGAAAAGACCAAATAGTCCACTGCCTGTTCTCAAATCAATTGAAGCTCCGACTGCACCTACGGTCAGATTGGATGACGCTGAGGTTCACCCAGCACTCTCCAGTAGTTTTGAAGGGCCGGAGAAGGGTAGGCAGTCGTCTTCAATGAACCCAAGCCCGTGCAAAGAGAATAATAGAAGAGATGGAGTCCTTGAGGAAATGGCAAGCGTTAGCTGTTCGCCTGCGGTGGAAGGTGCAGCCCTAAATGGTAAGCACCCTATAGACATCAAAGTGGACGGACGAGGCGCGGGTGTTGGCTTAGCCTCAGGCGCTGACCACGACGGGGATAAGAAGGAACGTGCAGTGGATGTAGAAGCACCAACCATCTTGGATAACCGGACTGAATCATTAGAAGAGCCAGAGCCACCGCTTGGCTCGAACCATACCCAGGTTGACGTCAAGGTTCTCCGTGCCAAAGAGAGAGATATGGAAGAGGTGAAAACAGCGGTTGGGACGGATAGAACGGAACAAGGGAAACGGACTTCTGCCCCGTGTATATTGATGCTGGATTCATCCAAGTGCCACCGGACCCAAAAAGTTGTGAAGTTACTGAGAACGTAAGTACGATGAATGAGCCTTTTTCCTCTCTTCCTCTTCTTCTCCTTCTTGTCGTTCCTCCTTAGCGGCCCTGTCTTCACCTCACCATGGCCTACTAATTTGCCTCTGCTCCTGGCAGTTTTCTCAGTCTAGAATGGAAGCATCGGAAAGAGAAAGAACTAGGGGCGAGAAAGTTCGCAGCTACTGCTCTCCCGGCTGTGGTCCCAGCCACGGTAAGACTGTCATTGATATCTCGAATATTTAAGTATGGGAGTGGTCTGTCCCCCGATCTTGAACTCTCACCTTGTGTTCCGTGTGAGCAGTTCTCTGGTTGGGTTTACAGCGTGGTATCAGATTTTTGTTAGCACTGGTCCTAACTGCAGTCAATGCTGTTTCTTTTTCACTTTTTGTGCGGCCCTTTCTGGCCCTTCTCTATAAAGATCCCCCGCCAAGACAATGGGTGCGACTGCGGTGTGTTCCTTCTTCACTATGCCGAGCTGCTAGCTACAAGACCTCCAATGATAGATGAAGAGTTCATTCGCTCGAAAGGCGTAAAGGGAGGATTAGATAAGAGCTGGTTTAGGGCCTCAGAGATCAAGCAGAAACGGAGGAAGATCAAGGAGCTCATACTTACCCTAGCGCAAGACGAGGTCGAAGGAAGTATGGGCGAAGGGCCTGGAGTGCAAGAGAAAGAGAACGTAGAGTTGGAGAGGGTAGTGGGCGGTAGCCTGCCAGAAAGCAGTAGTGAGGGCACGGAGTCTGTTATGGGTAAGACTACCATGATAGTAGAAGAAGAGTTTGCTGGGCCTACAAGGATGGAGCTGGAAAAAGAAGACTAGGGCAGAGCCTGGCTTGTATGTTGCCAGGTGTCATGTTTCTGAGTCCTCTTGGAGAGACCCAAATGAGTCCAAGTTTTGAGAAGTGGGAGAAACTCCGGCTTCGCTCGAAGCCTTATCATAGCTTAGAAAGAGGCGCTAGCTTGAGAGTGCTTCATAATTTATTGAGAGTTATAGCAATGAGCCCGCTGAATACCGATGGCTCCCACCACAGAGGTCGTATCTCTTCTGTTATTCTTCTACTCCCCTCCTCACTTCTTCAAACGCCTATCGCACTCTTTGATGCAGTCCAACAGCCCTCTCACAGCTCGCTTGTTTTCTCCATCCGCTATCAAGCGGTCCAGGAAACGATCTATAAGTAAACGCAGAGCGTTCGGTCAGGAAGAGACACTAGGAGCGATGGATGTGCAAAAGCTAAACGATAGCAAAGTGTATAGGGAGGATGATGCATGGAAAGTGCTGGGTTTTGTGCTCTGTGGCTGTGATGATAGTGGAAGCTGCAAGCCCAACCCTGACTGCAGCCTGAGCAAGAGAGACGGATCTGTAACATACCTTCAAGCCCAAGTATGAGCTCCCTATCTTCGGTGCTCTGAATGTAGTCGTTCTGTCCATGATTTGAGGCAATTGGGACATTTTAGTCGTGAAGGCAAGAGTGAACAGTGGCGACACAGCAGGGGAAGAGATTGAGGATTATAGTGCGCGGCGACAACTGGTACCTTGTGAGTTTGGAGCTCCTCAGTATTATATAGTCGCGCAAGGAACTCAGACCCAACTATAAGGTCAATTTCCTACAGAAGATGAACAGAGACATCGGAGGTTAAGCGAGAGCTGGACTCATGGTACGTCAGGGGAAAGCTTGGAAATATAGAGAAGTTGAAACAGTCAGTTGGAACCTGCGAGAGTCAGAAGGGCAACAACCTTGACCGGCGAGGCAAGGGTAACGGCACAGGAAGAGTAGCGACAATCGAGCTAGAGCCATAGCCCCGAGCAAGCTTGCAAGTACCTTAAGCTTTTGGTAGTTCAGACTAAGATGTCTTGCCACGAGCATAAAGATATTCCTCTCTTGAATGGGAGGCATGAGCCTGAAAATAGGTGACAAACAGTGTCAAGCCAGGAGAAGAAGTAGAGTTAACCTAGGCCTGCTTTCCTCCCTCTTACCTACTCTCCTCAATGGCATCCACATGCCGCGCTAAGCCGTAAAGATAGTGCAGAACCATCACTTCCTGAGTCCGATTATAGGCAGGAACGTCCTGAAGGAGGGCGTCATTAGAACTGAATGCGGAAGGGAGATGATTGGTGGTAGAGCACTACTTGCACGAGAATGAGAAGAGGCAGGTGCAGGATTTAAGGGTACGAGTCGAAGTTCCCGGGTGTCTTTAGGAAGAGAGAGGCGGTCTCTTACTGATGGGTGATCAATTGCATCCGCTAAAACGTCAGCGCAATACTGGAGCAGCATCGGAAGATCCGTGGTCTGCAAAGTAAGGACGCGTAGGTGAGTTGTGCATGATCGGCCCAACAGGAGATTGAGTAAGGAAGCAGCTGGTAGCTAGAAGCTATTAAGACATCAGAGACTGGAATGGAAGGATAAGAGCAAGAGGAGAAAACTCTTAAGCTTCACAAAATGAACATCTCTCGCCTCACCTGCACGGCTTCCACGTGCATCCAAGCATTTCGCAATAGCAGTCCCATTGATGTCTCATATGAACTCATGAGCTCCATGATCTTAGCAGTCTGCATAGAATGAAGGTGGAAGAAGGTCACCGCCAGTAAAGAACAGGGCTGGATTGGGACTGGAGGTTGGTTTGGGCTGAAGATCGGTCAGAGCAACAGAAGACAAAGCAGCTTAAGGTAGGCGCAGCAGCGATGGCAGGCAAGAGATACGGAAAGAGACTAACAAAAAAGCCCTCCCTAGCTAATGCTGTACGGGGTTGAAGACTGAAAGGTGGCGCTCTAGGGAAAGCTAAGGTTTCTATGCATAAGCTTAGCACTTGATGGAAGCTCTACCTTGACAACATCCTTCTTGTTGTTGAAGTCTCGTTGATACTTTCTGAAGTCAATCAAGCTCCGAAGACACCTGAAGGCACCGACAAGTGGAAGTGAGCGCTTCGGAAAGATGTGATGCAAGAAAACGCAAGTGATGCTTGAAGAAATAATGAAGGAGGTAGGAGGAGCCTAGGTGCGGACAAGTGCCAGAGGATGAACACGTTTCTTAGTGGAGGAGGGCAGAAGAAGAAAGCAACAAGGAAAGGAGAAAGCGAGAGGTAACCGGAGAAAAAGAAAGAGAGAGGCCATAATAGAGGAGTGAGCTAGCCAGAGACTCACAAGTTGAGCTTCCCGTCCTCAAGTATGAACCTGCAGGGTACACTACAGTCAGCTCGGCATACTAAGACATTGCAACCAGTAGGGCCCCATACCTTAAGGCAAGCTCGTCACCTTCCCAGAGCGTCGCATCTTTCGTCGCGCGAGGAATCATTGTTTCCTTGGAAATTCACCGCCAGAAGAAGAAACATCAGAAATGGAGTTTGCAAGTGGAAAAGGACCTTGGGATACGAGGGTAGGATGTTAGGCTAGCGGTGTCCAGTCAGTAAGAGCTGCCACTCGAACATCGAAGAGAAGGGCTGTGCGGGGAAGAGCTGAAGAGAAGAGCTACCATCTCTGACACCGTGGCAATTTGTTCCAAGTTGGAGACCATGTTGCACCACTTCTCGGACATCACTGGGAAGTTGCCCTGAGCATCAGTAGAAGAGGGAGAGGACATGAAAGGACAGCGCATTAAATTCCGGCTTAGAGGGACAAAACAGAGATGCCAACGAACAGAGGGACAGAGAGAGCGAAGGAGAGACAGGACACCAGAGACTCCTAGAGCAAGGAGGCCCCGACAATGTCATACCAGAGCTCGTATCCTTGACCGCAAGGCGGCTCCCAGCTTGTTCGAGATTGGATCGAAGGCATCCCCGGTATTATTCAATGAATAACGCTTCACTTTTGCGCCAACGACCGCCATAGTTGCAGAAGGCTAATGGAGGAAGATATAGAGTCTTCGCTCGAGGACTGATGAGGTCAGGAACAGAGTCGTGGGGCTGTCTGTGAGCAGATGAGCGCGACAAGACTGGCGTTGGTTGTCGTCGGCGCTGCCAAATGTGGATATCCTCGGGTACTTCTTCCTCTTCTGGTAGCCATCGCACGGTCGAGCAGCGAGCCCGGTGAGAGGTGGGGTGAGAAGGGCTAAGACCGGTCCTCTGAGTAGAAGACAGGGAAAGGAAGGAGCGATAGTGATGGTATTTATAAGAGCGGGAGAGCGAGTGAAAGGAAGATGTAGAGAGAGAGGGGAAAGTGAGGGATGGAGGGAGGGTGAGAGAGAGAGAGAGAGAGAGGGAGAGAGTGTGTGTGAGTGAGAGAGAGAGAGAGAGAGAGAGAGAGAGTGTGAGAGAGTGTGAGAGAGAGAGAGAGAGAGAGAGAGTGACAAAGAGATGATCCATCATCAGCACCTAGACCATTTTCCATACTTATCCTAGATTAGATCAAGTATTCGGTAGCCTGTAAAGAATAAGCTCTATAAAGGTATACTGTTTCAGGATTGGTCGTTACAAAGTTCTCCCAGATGCAATGCGATGGCTGTTTGATGAGCGATGAAGGGCCAAGGAAGTTTCACATTTTTCTCTCTCTCCTTGAACCTGCTGCCCTAGCTCCTCCCCTGCGCTTCTCAAGAATAGGATGCTCTCTCACTTCGCTCCCTTCATGATTTGGATTTGTTGAGCGCACGCAGACCTAACTTCGTTTAAAAACCTAAGTCAGCTTATGGAAATTGTCACGTCCCGCTGCTCTGTGAGCGCTAGCACGAAATATTACCTCCTCTAGTATTCTAAGACCTCTCTCCATACGTCCACTTGCTATCTCCAGGAATAGAGTCATCTTTTCCCTCAGCTCTCCTCTCCTTGTCCCTGCGCGCAGGTTTCACAGGCCCTCTGTTGCAGAGGGAAGTATGACATATAACAGTAGCGCCACTTCGAGCAAAAATACGTTGTTGGTGAGGTGGGCCAAGGGGGAGTAGCCATACTGCCAGCTTGATGAAATGCTTTACCGCGGTGAGTTAGACCTTGAACGGCTCCTGGAAGAGCTACTTCTACTGCTCGAGGACGATGATGATGAAGAGGAGCGGTCACAACGGGACCTACGAGGTGCAGATCTGCTACGTGAGGGGCTCCTGCCTCTGCTGGCGGAAGAAGATGACGAGGAAGAACGAGAACTAGCGGATGAAGGTGATCTCGCCCTTCTGTTGCGACTGTCACGACTTAATGGTCCTTCTTGTCCTTTCTTGGCCGTTGGCTCCTCTTGACCATCCCTTCTAGCCTCCGACTTCCTTTGCCTTCCGTCCGACCCGTCCTTTGCACTGGAGCGCCTAGGGGAGATGTTCTTTTCTCGGGATGTGGAGCGGTCGGTGCGAGCTCGTTTCCTTTCAATTGGGCTTCTACTTCTAGGACTGCGAGATCGCGGCCCCTTTGAAGTCTCTTGGCGACTTTCTTTCTTTTCCTCGAAAGTGTCTCTTGGCTCAGGTTCCGTCTTCAACTCTTTGTCCTCGGGCAGAGGTGCTTTCACCTGTTCCTCTGGTTTCCTCTCTTCGAATCGTCGCCTAGATTTGTCTGGTCTCCTATCTCTCTCGACACTACCGCTTGGGGAGCGTTTCTGTCCTCGTTCTCTGCTTCTATCTCGCAGTCGGTTTTCCCGACTAGCGTTGCGGTCAAAACTTCTATCTCGCCGGGTGCTGCTCTCTCTGATTTTGTCTCTGCGGTCGCCGTACCTTGGAGATCTATTGCCTCTTTGCCTAGAGCGGCTTCTACGGGTTTCTCTAGGTCTTCTGTCACTGTATCTAGGCGCTCCTCTCGCTGGGCTCTTGCTTCGATCTCTGTGATACGGTCTCCTGTCGCTCCTGTTGCCATTTCTGTTTGGACTTCTGCTCATGCGTCGCCTCTCACGCCCATAGTCCCGCTCTCCTGAGCGCCCCTGTGTTTTTGACTGTTTTTCTTCATCGCCCTCTCTTCCTCTTTCAGTTTGTTTCGTTCTTCCCTTTCTTTCTCCATCTGCTCCCGCTTAGCGATGCGTTCTGCTTTCTTCCGCTCCTGAAGCTCTCTGTCAAAAGCTGCACCTATGGACCAAACGCCTTAGAACCGCTTTCGAAGTAATTGAGCCTATCAGCCCAAGTCCCATCACCTACCTTCTACAAAGTCATCATCGATCTCAAAAGCTCTTCTGATTTTCTCGTTCTCCTTCTCCTTTACAGCCGCATTGACGTGACTCTCTAGCTTCCCTGCCTTGAGAAGATCATTTGCCTTTCCCTGAAGCTCAGCCCTAAGCTTCCCCACTCTTTCTTCAATTTCCTTTTCGGAGTAACCCTTATCTTCCATGGCTACCCGAAGTTCAAAGACTTTCACTTCAATCTGACGCTTCCTTGAGTGCTCGAGGAGCTCAGCATTTCCTTGCTTCAGCTTAAGAGGATCAATATCGTGCCCTAACTTCCCTGAGTTCAGCTCGACCTGCTTCCTCGCAATTCGCGCAGGGACAAAGCTGTTTGTACATGGTTAGGAGCGGTATGGCGGTGACCCACTTCCTTTGAAGCATTCTCACCTTAGATTCCTTGCAACGTATCCATTAGTCCCTGATCCCCTCGCTGTTTGAAGTCCAATGCCATTATACATGGTTGTATGCCGATATTTCAGAGCGATTTAGCGGCACAGAGTTTATCTCCTGCCAATGCGGCTTTTGGTCCCTGTAGGACCGGACGTCCTGCAGCAGTGCGGAGATATCACTTTGACAATGACTCCAGTGCGTGATGAGAGAGTTTCTCAGAAGCTTTTTGCCTTCAATTAGTAGCGCCTCTCAATCTTCATAATAACGGCGCAGACATCGACAGACAGAGATCTTCGTGGAGCCGCAATGGCTGTGAAGCTCAGAGGTTGGAAGGGCCTGCTTCGAAACGTAATATTACAGCCTCAAATAGCTGTTTGTCTTCCTTGAGTCTAGAGCCACTACTTCAAGGGCTAGACCATACGTTCCAAAAGCGTTAATTTTTAATTTCAGGCTTTTGAGAGAGCACTTTTCTCTTTCCACATCGTCCATTCGTCTTCGACCGTAAAAGATTCTGGTCAGATATTCTTCAATTTCCACTGTAGTTCGTGCTTCGTGTACATACCAACTCGAAATTTGCCCCCAATTGGACAGTCTCAGGACTTGCCTTTACTGATTTATTAACTTCGTACAAGTGAAAGGGAGACATTTCGTAAACAAAGCGGGAGGCGGGGGGGGGGTGTTGTCCGCTGCATTCTGAGTGTGAACGTTCTGGCTCCTATTCAGAATCCTACGGCTCTGATATGCCATTTATCCCGTAATCAGATTGCGTTGATTCTGGTATAATAGCACATGATGATGGTTCTTGTGGTGCGCTTGATGCCAGCGTCGCCAAGATGTTGATCGCCGCTGCGCTACCCTGTCTTCTTTCTCTATAATAAAGGCGGTTGATGTACGGCACTTCTACTAGCGATCCGCAGCTCGATGACACCGCCAGCAGCGTTGTCTGGGCATTCGTGAGGCTGAGATGCAGGGGCTGCATGAGGAATAGCCAGATTGATTGTCGGAACCCTGTACCGACTCTTAGAGACGCACTCTTGAAGCACGTCGCCATCGCTCTTCAGGTGGCAGGCTATCCTGGCGGTCTGATACTGAACTCACAGACCGTTACTAGGAATAACATCCAAATAAGCGAAGTAAGCTTGGGCTCAGAGACTTTTTCAACCTCACATGGGGAGGCCAGATCACTCGATTGACCCCGTGGCTGATATCATATGAAGATATTCTGGGCTTGATTGGCTGCTATTTTGGCATCGAAGTGTTCCTCTCCAATGACAAACTTGGAGGTAATGCAGGTTGCAGGCGATCCTGCCTTCATCAAGGCCCAATTTGAAGATCACTACGAAGTAGGAGAGGAGCTGGGCAGGTAAACGCATCTAGCACGAATCACCTAAGGATCCCTCTAACCCACGTACACTTGGATGAGCAGAGGGGCATTCTCCGTCGTGATCAAGGGTACGCACAAGGCAACTAAGGATGAGGTGGCGGTTAAGATCATCAACAAGAACAAGATATCCTTCAATGCTAAGCAAGAGGCGATTATCAAAAATGAGATCGCCATCCTTAGAAAGGTCAGAAGAGACTCACTATTCTATTGCCTTGGAGGTAGCCTAAAAGGCTACTACTACATCTGCGCAGATCCAGACCTCTAGTTGTCATCCCAACCTTGTCGCTGTCAAGGGCGTGTACGAAGATCAAAACCGTTTCTACATAGTCTTGGAGCTCTTAAGAGGTGGGACCTTCTTCTCGCCTACGGCGACCGCACAAGGCTTATTTTTGCATCATTGCATAGGGGGTGAACTTTTCGATCGCATCGTCTCCAAAGGAAGCTACACCGAGAAGGATGCAGCGATTGTAACAAGAAAGTTGGTCAATGCCTTGGCCACCCTACATCGCTGCGGTATCCTTCATCGGTCAGTGTTCTAGCGTCTTACAATTTTGCTAACTCCTTCCTTGTCTTCCCTTTTTCTCACCTTCTCCCTGCCATCTTCCGCTCCTATTATCTCCTCTAGCATTGTCTACCTTTTCCGGTACCTCCTCTAAGACTAAGTTCTAATCATGACTTGCACATGTCACAAATCATCTTCACCGCTCCGATCCCTATGGCCGCTAACGCTGTATATAGAGACGTGAAGCCTGAGAACATTCTCTACACCGTAAGTTATAGTTAGTCACAGCCCTGAGCCGACGACCAAACGCTGTAGTACTCTCTCCTCTCACTCACATCTATTCTTGCTCAGGATGTCTCTGACGATTCCGATCTAAAGATCACGGACTTCGGGTTGGCTCTGATCTTCAATAATGAGGCGGGTAACCGGATCGATGTTCATAACTGCGTGGTCGGAACCCCGGGGTAAGCCTCTATGAGACATAGTCCTTTTTTGCTGATCTCTCACTATATGCTGACGTTCTTGTCTCCTCGATCTATATGTGAACTCCCGGCGCACTTTCGCGGCAGCTATCTTCCTCCCGAAGCGTTAACGAGGAAGGAATATGGACCTGCTTGTGATGTCTGGAGCATGGGAGTCGTAGTGTACATTTTGCTATGTGGATGTAAGTTACTAGAGCAAGAGAAGGGTGCTGAATAGGGAGTGCCTAATATACTTCTCTCTCCCTCTCTCTTTCTCTAATTCTTTTTCTTCCTTTCTCCGCTCTCTTACTCTATTTCTCTTTTACATCCCCATCTCTCGCGCGCCCATGCGCCCCACGCCCTTTTCCGCTCTCTCCCCCCTTTCACTCTCCCATATGTTCCTGTTGCCTCCTCCTTGCTACGAACTGCGCCTCTCTGCCAAACTGGCGTACAGACCCTCCCTTTTATGGGGAGTCCAATCATGAGGTAGGAAGTCAAAAACTGCTTTGCTCAGCCCATGGAGGCGTCACTGAGTATAGATTCCTCTCCGTGCGCTTGGTCTACCGTTTCTCTCCTTTGTTACCTCATGATCTCGCAGCTCTATCAGGAGATAGTCCGTGGCAAGCTGGTTTTCGAAGAAGACGACTGGAAGGAAATATCTGAGGAGAGCAAGGTAGGTCCGGAGGCAGCTTCAAGCAAAAAGAAAAAACATCTCAACTTCTGGTCTCTAACATCACGTTACTGTTAAGGACCTGATCGGAAAGATGCTCACAAAGGACCCGAAGAGGAGAATCACTTGCGATGAGGTGGGTGCATGCTTCAGTTCCCAGGAAGCTTATATGTCGTTGAATGGAGCCAGAGTTTGCATTTTTCAGATCTTTATACGACATCGCTGAGCTTTTGTCGTGGACTCTAGATTTTGAAGCATCCATGGATCGCCAACTGCGAGCAGCAGTCGGCGGTGCCACTAACAGACACCCTGGAGAGGCTCAGAAAGTTCAACGCCAGGCAGAAATTCAAGGTGGGCTTCTGTCAGTACTCTCCGTCCCTCGGTAAATATAGCAGGACTCACGCTTTGGTTTGTTTATCCTCAACCTTCGCTGCATTATGTCTTATCCTCCTGCGGGGCAATCTGTCTTCCAGGCTGCAGCGATGGCGTGTATGATTGGAGCTCGGATGAACGTGCGGAAACTTTTGAAGAAAGCTGTAGGCGAGGAAGGATGTACGAACTACATTTGCCATTGCGGTTCATGCAGTGACTCATTTATTGGATCACCTTGTGCTTCTACTCTCTCAATGCATTGCCTCGGCTAGTCACTGAAGACGAGCTGGACAAGCTTCGGAGGACTTTTAACCAGATGGCACCTCAGAACGGAGAGATTGACAGAGACCAGTTTCAGTCGGTTATGGAAGTAGTTGGTTTCAGGAACAAGGAAAATGCGGAGCAGCTGTTCAATCTCTTTGACGATGACGGCAATGGGAAGGTATGTATGTCACGGCAAGGCTTGAGCATCGCTAACTTGAGACTACGGAAGGCCGATAAAGTTGGTGCGCATCTGTCATACGGAGAAAGGGACTGGAGGAGAGATTAGACCTTGATTCTGAACGTCGTGCAATGACTGGCGTTGGAGCTAACGTTAGGCATCTGCTTCTCACAATCCAGATCAACTACCGAGAATTACTTGTGGGTCTAAGAACCTTGCGATCTGGCGGCGAAAAGGCCTTGAAATGTAAGGACTGGCTTCTTTTGCTCCGATTGTGCCGGGAGCAATGTCACTGACCCTGGGTTCCCTCTATGTGCTTTAATTTTCCTATAGTCTGCTTCGACGTCTATGATAGAGCCAACAGCGGGTACATACTCAAGGATGATCTAGCTGAGGTTTTGGCTACTGGGCTAGAGGGTGGCTCTGGGAGTGTGGAGCCAAACGGTGCGTAGTGTAGGTTCAGAGTGCTGTTGCTTGCTTAGTTGCAGACCTCACTACTACATCCTTGTCATTTAGCTCGCTGCCTTCTAGTGTTATCTGCAAAATCTTCATTTTCCATTCCTTTCTCCTGGTAAATTAAGCTTTACCTCGGGTTGGACGAAACACTGAGTCCTTTTTGCGCATACAGATGACGGAGTGCTACCAAATGAACTAGCCGACCTCTTTGAGGAGCTCGACACGGACAATGACGGGAAAATCTCTTTCGAAGAGTTCAAAGTTGGCGTGCAAAAACATCCATTCCTTGTCTCAAGGTTCTTGGGCTCGATTCAGATTTCCAAAAGGAGAAAGTGCAACCATCCGGAGTGCCCTTCCTCATGCGACTGCGGTCCTCCGCAAAAAAGAGGAAAACTGTCTTCAGCCGAGAGCAACAGGACGAGCTAAGAAGTCAATTCAAGCCAAAGGATGACAAGATCTTACGGGAGTACTATTTATGAAGCTTATCTCCATAGGCCAATCTTAGATTTATAAGGGAAGAGTTTACAAAAGGCTAGAGACTTGTAAGTGAGAGCTGTTGGAGGCTACAGTCATCAGCTCCGCTTAGCGACGATAGGTGTCTTCTTTGTGGATGGTGCTAAGAGATAATAAGAGGTATCGTTAGCAGCGTTCACCTAAATCGTGCACTCTCCGAGTGGGACATAGTCTATTCCACCGCGGAACCACCTTCCTGTCCACCTGGCTAGTGGCACAACTACGCTGTCATGACTGATGAGAAGAGCGAATGCATCTCAAGGAACTGAGGATATCATCAATCAATTATATCACATAAAATTGCTCTGAAGTAGAGCCCGCGGTCTGACGTCTTAGAAATATCCCGAAAGATCTGCGTTCTGCTTGGCCAGCTCTACCAGCATGGGATCATCAAAGAATTTGCTGATGCTAACATCTTCACTAAGCCCCTTGCGACGTCTGGTCTTCACCATAAACTCGCGGGCGAGATGCGGAGGTGGTGAGGGCTCTAGAGGGTGGAGAACGATGCTCCGATCCAGAGGGTCTCCTGGAACCACGGCCCAATGATCGAAGACTTGCTGGCAGAAACTTGAGCCCTGGGTGAAGCAGCGAAGGTCTGTCTCAAAGCCGAAGGACTCAATGACTGGAAGGTAACCGTTGACAGTGTAGAACGGTGACCCTGGCTTTGGCGCATCCTACAATGCCAGTGAAAGAGAGAAGGTCAGCACAAACGACTACGTCATCCTCTGAGAACACCAGGGACCGTGAAGAGTCAGATGATCAAGGTTCTTGGCGCTGTTACTACCAAAGCACAGTAGTAATACTGTAGCAGTACAGATCCCCAACCACCACGGTTAGGGAGATGTAGAAGTAGCTAGAGAGCAGATTTCATTAGCTGTACCTGCGTAATATGTCCTCTTCTCCTTGCAAGGACATTGAACAGTGACGACACGGTATCAGCCGGTGTCTGAATTTCAACAAAGTAGACTGGCTCCATAATGCGGGGAGTGGCAGTCAAAAAGGCGGAATATGCGACCCTTCTGGCGGTAGGGATGATCTGGCCCCCACCTCTGTGAATTGGCTCACCGGCAATGGCTACGTGATAAAAGAGCAAGAAGGACGAGGAAGAGCCCTTAGATAGAAGACAGATAATAAGCCATCCAACCCGAGAAAAGGGAATAGGATGATACAATTCGAGATTTTCTTCAGGTGGACTAGCAGGCAGGAGAGGGCAAGAGGTCATAATAATGGAACAGCACGAAAGATCTCTGTAAGACAGAAACCAAAGGCAGGCCCGCAAGGTACTCCCGATAGACAGTGACACTTCGACGGCCCTCTTCCTACCTGCATCAAGGATCTTAAACTTAGCGTTCCTGATCGGCTCATCGCAGAGAGGACCTTCTCTGCATCCCCATTGGAAACCTTGTACGATGCTGTCCTTCACTGCACCGAGTAGACCCTTATCCACCTCGGACGGTAAGGTGTCATCCAACAAAACGTTGGGGCCCTGCTTATCAGGTCCGAAGGCCCAAATAGACCGAGCCGCCAGTAGGTCCCAATCATACTTCGATTGAAAGAATTCTCCAACGGCTTTCCTCCCAGCTTCAATATGAACCTCCCCTTTCTCTATATCTTCAGCAATCCCCGGTTCCAAAGGCTCAGCGATCATTGTGAGCTTATTCCGTTTGTTCGGAGTCTCGGACACGCATCTACACGGAGTGACAGCAAAATGTGCGTGACGGTGGGTGAGATAGAGAATCTAAGATGTAATTCGATATGCCCCCCGCTAAAAAGTAGACCAAGGTAAACGAAAGACTATTTCTTAGCGATGATGCAGGCAAGAAGACAATCCGTGCGCCGTCGTCCAAATCCATCCACTTACTTGAGGGAGCTTGTCTCTACTACGGTCTCGCAGAAAGCCACAACAGGATCGGCAACCTTGATTTCGATGCCACTGAACATCACTCTGAGATCATGCATGATGCAGTCCATGTAGAGTTCTCCTGTGCCTAGTATGACATGCTCCCCACTCTCTTCTACCTTAGTTGTTACCAAAGGATAGGTCTTGTTGATTTTGCGAAGCCCTAGGGAGCGCAACAAGGCACGCGTTAAGGTGAGTCCTACCAGATGGCAACTGAGGCACGAGATATGCACGTCAATGCTCCCGCATTAACCAAAGGACTTACCTTCAAGCATTTTGGGGAGCTCAGAGGGATTGAGAGGCTCTACCGCTAACTTAACCGTGGAGATGGTGTTGAACCTTAAGGGCTTGAATATCGCTACGTCTTCGGTTCCCCTAACGTTGGTGACGGTAGCCGTTTTGTTGATGGAAGCATCTATGCCGTCTATAAGCACCCAGTTTCCTGCAGGCACTCTGTTGACGTCAACGCGATACCGGCCTTGAGGAATAGAGACTGCAGTAACTGCTCTAACGCTCATATCTTCATCGTCGTCGATAGAGTATGACTCTCCCAGAACTTTCACCTCCTAGAAAAGAGAATGGTCATGGTTACGTCTAATTAGTTGACAGGCAACCGGTAATCGGTGAGAGCGGCGTCCTTTACCTGTCCAACAGCTATTGATCCACTATAAATGCGTCCAAACGCCGAAAACGTCTGGGCGTCGACTGACGAGTACAACTTTACAATATGGATCATTAGAGGGCCATCAGGGGAGCAGCTTCGCATCTCCTCGAAGATCTCTGTATCTCTGTCTCCAGAGTAGATGTTGTCCACCTTACGCACGGCGTTCGACGGGGGACTGGGCACATGTTTGATAACCATGTCCACAAAACCCGTAGCTTGGCCAAAGAACTGTCGGGCAACAAACCAACGTCAGGATATTGGACTATGGGCGTAGCTTTAAAAATGTAAGGAAAGGGTACGAAAGGTTCTATGGGGGAAAAAACGAAGCACCCCGGATGGAACGATAGGAGGAGCAAAGGTGACTGTAGCTTCAATAAGCCCAACGCTTACCTGCTCCAAAACGAGCTTTAAAAGTGGCTTTGGGTTTAGATGAAGCTGTTCTCGCCTTAGTTTGATTCCTAACTCCCTCAAAGTCCTTTGGAGGGACTCTGACTCCTCACCTAACACCTGAAATGATGCCCCAATACTCCTGTGAGCTTCGCCTAGCTCATCTGACCCACAAAATGGGGTCCATATGAATGCTGACCTGCGCGTACAGCTTGTACAGCGGCTCCAGGATGAACTGGACAAAACTTCTCTGGCCTCCGGGGGGCTACGGATGCAGATGGAGTCAAACCTGGGACTGTCGGATCCACTAGGTCTTTCTATGGCCAGTCCTGCCTTACCGCCTGCTTTCTGAATGTCCTGCTGTCTGGGTGGTAATAGTAGTCACCCCATAACCGCTTTGAAAATGATTCAGCGTTAATGTTACCATAGTAATCTGCATAAACCTGCACACGATATGTAAGCTTCGTGAAGTGAAGAACCAACCTTTGGCTGTTGTTTTGGCCGACCAACCTTGGCAAATGATCCTAGAGAAAAGCACCAACCGTGCTGGCCTGATGCGAAGCAGACATTGCCCAGCTCGGGGCTAACTCTTTGTCGAGGTCCGCTGTGACCAATTGCGGACGCCAAAAGGCCATTTACCTCCTCAATCGTGTGCATCAACTTGTGATAAGCGTCCGCGGGAGGTAGTTTAAGCTCGAGTATAAGCCTGTCCACCTAGTCAACCACGACTTTAGCAACTTGCTAGAGCTTTTTATCTTTATGGCTGTTAGCACACAAGCGAGCGCTTGCAAATTACCTTGTTGATGACTAGGACTACTGGCACAGGCTCTTGAACGGCATGCCGGATGAGGCGCTCGGTCTACAAATATTGGGATGCGAGGTAACGGAATGGAAAAGAATGAGGCGAAGACCAATAAGGCCCCGTTAAAGAGTTATGATAAGGGCCAGCTTTTTTGAATAGAAGAGTCATCAAGAGCTTAAAAGTTAATTGTACGTACGTTGAGCATCACACCCTCAACAGCATCAACAACCAGGACCGCGCCGTCAGCGACTCGAAGTGCGGCTGTGCACTCATCAGAGAAATTCACGTGGCCCGGAGTGTCGACAAGGTTGA
Source organism: Hyphochytrium catenoides (assembly GCA_900088475.1). Taxonomy (NCBI): domain Eukaryota; class Hyphochytriomycetes; order Hyphochytriales; family Hyphochytriaceae; genus Hyphochytrium; species Hyphochytrium catenoides. The sequence goes on from FLMG01004215.1 coordinate 50,210, forward strand.
TTAGAAAGGACTTCCCCTTTGAAGACTCTAGTACAAGCGACACAGGTGTGGACTTTATGCTGATCTTTCTCTCCTGCTCGTCGTGACGAGTGTCTGTGTACCGGATCTGCCGAAATGAAAAGAAAATAGAGGACTTAGATTGTCTGGTCAGGGAGGGCATACTCTATCTTGGCTACCTCTTTGGCTGGATTCCACTTCTTCTGTTGTGTCTGTTGGATAAGGAGGTCCATGAATAAAGTTTTACCTACGGAGGCGCTAGGTTATATACAGCCATTTTAGGGTCCTAGAGCTCAGGGTAAGGAACAACCTACCATGATGCAGATGGCCAAGAATGGCTACGTTTCGTATAAGATGAGGGTTGCCCATGAGCGACGTCATAAACTCCGTCGAGTACTGTGTGAAGGCAAGGAGATATAAGGTGTGCGCAAATAGCCGGAAGGCAGGCGTCGAGGGTGGTTAAAAAAGGCGTCAACGTCTTAAGGGGGCAACTTTTAAAAGGGTTGACTGAGGATGGAGTCTATACTGCTACTTACTGTTGTCGTGGGTGTTTCCTTTTCTAGAACGCTGAAGGCAACTGACTTCACGGGCTCAATGATGGGCTTCTCAATAGGCTGCGCATCCTCATCCATAACCAATGTCTCCACTTCTGGACCGTAAACCTCTTCTGCATCTGGGTAGTACTTCTTATCCTCGTGCAACACGATAGCGGATTCTTCCGCACCCTCTCGGTCATCTGAACAGGAATCACTTACTATGCGACCATTGATTTGCTGATAGAGAAATCCGTCACCTACCTCCGTGAACTATCAGTCTTTGATCGCTCGCACTGTCTTCCATATCCATCCGATCGAAATCCTAGTTCGAAAAGGTCCACTCTTACAGGCCCATTCTTGTAAGAACACAGCCTTTCTTTCTCACCTGTTCTCTCCTGTCGCCCTCCTCGCTCATCTCTTCCTCCTCACTCTGGTCCTCATCTTCCTCCTCGCTGCTCGCCAGCTCCGGCCCAATGTAATTCCCAAACTCGTCATAAAGTGAATCATCCATGATTGCTAAATGAGATTAGCAGAGGCGATAGGCACTGTGTCAAATGAGCTTTGGCACACTGGCACGAGCACCAAGCAGGTCTCGCACTACCAATCTGGATATGGAGATTCAGACAGAGAAATCTGGATTCTCGCCTTTCTTCCTTGAGACTTCCTCTGCTGCTGCTGCTCTTGTGAACCTTGCGCTCTCCCCCACAAATCCAGTCCCACTGCACACCTACCCCAGGAGATAAAGGTCGCAAGTCGCAAGTTCCAAGTTTCAGGTTGAGATACTTGCGCTAACTATACTTATACTTGACCCATCCAAGATTTCCAAGGTTGGTATGTCGCTGAATCTCTATTTGAAAAGCTGTAGAAAGTCAGAAACAAGTTACAATCTCTGAAAGGCCTTCATCCTCAAGCATCTGCATGAGTCGCCTTCTTCAATAATATCACATGCTTTCTAACATCACTACTAGTAGTGTCCTCTTGCAATTTGGCGGCATTATTACCTCCCTTTCCTATCCTCTTAGAATCCAAATTATTGGGGTCAATTCTCAGCTAGGCTTATCCTCTGAAGCCCTCGTGGGAGCTACCATCCATCCTCCAAAGTACTTTCCTGTCTAAGATTATTATCTTGTGTGTCCCTTGCCGTCCACTAGTGGTAGTGTTGTCATCAGGTTATGATGAGCCGTCACCCTACTACGAGTAGCTCTTATGGTCTCATGATTGTGTGCAATTCTCTCACTCAGCACAGGTGAATCCTGAAAGAGTGATCCAGATACAATAGCCTACGACGTGATCAACCAGAATCTACTGGCGTATACTAAGCCTCACAGGATTGATAACAAGGCAGCACTATTGGGTTTCTCAATATATTATTGGAGAAAGACATATACATCCCTAAGAGTCGTCACGGCACTACTTAGACATTAATAAGTGGTCTAGCTTTTCGAATACGTTTGAGCCCTAGATAGATAGGCGCTTAGTACTTAGCGGGTGCCTTGTAAGGGTCCTGGTGGTAGTAGTCATCCTCCTCGTACTTGTTGTACTCCTCAGAGTAGAGGTAGTCATACTTCTCCTTCTTGTAAGGCTTGCCGTAGTATCTAAGTGGAAGAACTGCGGGAGACCAGTTAGGAGTGCAAGCCTTGTCGGCGTATCCCCAGACAGTACGGTTGCCAACAGGGCGAACAAGTCTGTTGTTGTAAACTTCGTATCTGTGAGGGAACGCATCTGCGTAGGTGGCATCGCTGGAAGGATAGCTGGTGGAAGCCACAAGAGCATGAACGAACTGCTGGAACTCAGCAACCTTAACGTCAACCTTAAGAGTGTTGCCTGACACGAAAACGTAGGCGGGTCCCCAAGGCTGGTAGGTCTCAGAGCCAATGTAGCCGTAGTATCCGCTGGAGACATCAAAGAGGCCACGGATGTTAAACTTGAAGTCGATGACAGCGGTCTGTGCGGATGGGTGAGGGATAGGAGTGTAGGCAGCGTCGTAGCCCTTGCCGGTCTTGGTAACATCGATGAGGTTGGCAGCAACAAAGTTAGCAATTTTGCGGAGGGTGTCAGATGCCAAAGCATCCTTGTCAGACTGTAGCATAGTCTTGAAGGTCTCCTCGTACTTGTTGGTATAGTAGTAGTCATCCTCATCACCAGGGTAGTACTCATCCTCCTCACCATAGTATTCGTCGTATTTGGGGTCATACTTGTCGTCGTACTTATTGTCGTAGACCTCAGCAATGAGAGACTCAAGATAGCCCTTGGCGTTCTTGCTATACTGAGGCTTCTTGTACTTCTTGGGCTCAGCAGGCTTCACATAACGTACGTTGTACAGCTGATGGAAGACAGCGACGGAGTTGTCAGTACAGGTGTGCTTGAACTCGATCTCAAGAGGGAAGTTGTTGCCCATATACTGGTGCTCAGAGATAGAGTGGAAAGTGAACTCCTTAAGGGTGCACTTGAGAGTCTCCTTCTTGGGCTTGTACTGAGGAGGCTTATATCCCTTCTTGGGCTTGTAAGCGGGCTTGTAAGCAGGCTTGGTAGGAGCGTAGTCTTCAGGGAGAGCAACCATATCGTCGGATTGCTCGAAAGAGGCATAGTAGCCGTACTCGTTAGGCTCAGGCCTGTAAGAGCTTACGTACTCCTTAGGAGGCTTGACATTGGTAGGCTTCTCAAAGACCACGGTAGGGGCCTTCCAGTAGTCATTGTCTGCGCCAAGAGTAACCTTGATAGCCTTCTGGTCCAAGATGCTCACGGTGGCGGTTCCCTTAGGTACCCATTTGGTATGGGTGGTCTTCCAGGAAGCAGGGGTGCCTCCCTCAGGAAGCGGCCACACGATGTTGATAGGAGAGGTACCTGCCCAGGCGCCTTGAGTTACATAGTTCTCGTTGCTGATATCTTCTGGTACGAGAGCAGCATTGCTGGTAGCAGTGACAGCAGCGATAGCTGCAGCGATTGCGTAGATCTTCATCTTGGTCTAGGCAAGTGAGGCTGTTCTCGGCGGAGGATGCTCACTAGAGGCGGGGAATTTGAGTGTGAGGATCCTGTTGGCAGGAGGCACCAGGGCATCGACGAAAAGCCACGATCTCGCCACACCATAGTTAGTAGAGAGATCCCATAGCTTTTGTTCTACTTTGCCTCACACACAGGTTGTATCGGCATGCATCGTTCTCTCTTTGCCTTCCTGTCCCTTGGAGATACAGTGGTCAAGACGTCAGGCTTGTCAAAAGGCAGAAGAGGAATGGGCAGAAAGAGTCAAGAGGGAAGGTTGTTACACTCTCCCTCCCTTTGATCAGCCAAACAAGGGACCAAAGAAAGAAAAGGATAGAGGCGCAATCATGTGAGAGAGAGAGAGAGAGACAGACGGGAAGGCAATAGGAGAGGGAAGTCTAGGACGAAGGAGGAAGAGAGAAACACGAAGAGACATCCGTCAACCTTCACACGAAAGCAACTTTCTCGTTCTCACCCTAAACCACCCCCGGCCCCTCCCCCGACCCTGAACTGCTTAGAAGCGAGCCCTCCCCCTCCTTCGCGTCTAACCGTCATGGGCGACCTTAGGAGCTCTGTTGCCCCCTCTTGGAGATTGAGCCGCTGGCCTTCTCTCTTCTTATCTACCATGTTGGCACAAAAGCCCACCCATCCCACACTAATATGATATCGAAGGAGGTCCCACCCAGCGTGCGAAAGGTCAAAAGGTCTGCCCAGTAATACTCTAACACATACAATATCCTCCCACACACTCTTCACTTGGCCCAGCTAACCCTAGCGACAAACGCACGCCTCGATCGAAGCATCGTAATGCGGAATAGGCCACTGACTATGTACCAGTCAGGCCGGAAAGATCGCCAAACACAGACCAGAACGCTGAAGAGCCACTACATGTAAGTTCGCCCTTCGAACTCTTCCTGTGATTGGTGACCCTTGACATCGTATTTATTCAGAATGATAGCCACGTATATTAGTTCTGGAGTTCAAATAGCCCCAACATATTCAAGATAGTGGTCATCTCCACCCTGCTGATTGCTCGATTTCGATGTGGAAGCAGTTTGTCCTGCTGGTCAAGGGTCCAAGCACGGCCTGCTGCCATCATCATGGGAACTCAGAGACCTTCTCTCTTGCCCTCTCTTCTCTTCTCTTTCTTCCCAGTCCTCATCTCTCTCTTCCATCCCGCTGTGCTTCTGCCCTGGTCGCACAGGGTAATTAGCGTGGCAGGCATGGCAGGCATGGCATCCCAATGATTGCACGAGACCTGGTAACGTCAGCAGTCTTAGGAGGTCCAGCTAGAGAGAGAAAACGTGGGGAAGGCTCTTTGGGTTGTCCCTTATTATCCTCTTTCATTGCCATGCTCACCCTACTCTGCTTGCCAACCGACAATTGCATGAAAGAAGAAGGAAGAGAAAGGGTTCGCTCTGACGGTCAGCTGTACCTGAGCGTCATCCTTTCTTTTCTCTGTGGCGTTTGGAAGTAGGGTTGGATGGGGAGGAACTTTACTGAGAAGAACGGAGGCACAGAAGAAGAGACGGCCGCAAAGGAAACGAAAGAATGGCAAACAGCAAAAACAGAGGTATAGAGGTGCGGGAAGGAGGGAGAACAAAGAGGGATCGATCGATTGCAATCAAAACCTTTGCCTTTCTCGAGAACCAAGGAGGGGTGGTCCATGGAAACAACGGTCAGCACCCTGAACACACCGACTGGCAAAAGAATCTTACAGAGAGGAGAGAGGGAAGAGCAATAACACTCCTTCCTCTGACTTGAAAGCTCGGGATTTCTACCACGAAGTCCGCGGCTGTTTGTGGCTCCAGCTAACGCGCGGTACTGCTGTGCGTTCTGATCATGGAGAGAAAGCTCTTTCTACGAGTACGTTGTAGGTATTATAGATAGGAGGACAGCACCTTTTATAGTCACTGTTATACTGGTGCCTGGTGCCTCTATGTATCACACTTCCTAGCTTTTCCAGTCACTGGTGTACATGCAGAAGGGTTCGGAGAGCCGAGACGACACGCTTACTACTTTCACTGCTCTCCTGCCCAATCATCCATCTCGAGAACTAACTTCGGATATATCTTTGCGACCGAGACACCTCTCTCATCTCCTTCGGTTGGCTCCTCGGTCAGTAGAGGGCGCGGTGAGAAACTCCTGATGAAGAGATGACCTTTCGCTTGTCCATAACCGCCACCACTTGAGATCTTGATTATGAGACATTCCTGCTAAATGTCGCTCTCACCAACAGCTATCGAAAGAGCCCCAGCCGATCGTACGTATTCACACGCCTCAGCTCATGATGGCATAACCTGGAGGCCGTTTGTTGAAAAGCAGAAGCCAGGGTTCCTCTCAGTCAGCTCAAACTTCGTTTTGGGATGGTACGCTCTGTCCCTCAAGGCTGACTAGGCGTACTGTATCCGCTACTGTATCTTCCATATCGCACCTCATGTGCCGAGGTTCGACACTTCTTCGCATCTTCATAGAGCAGCAACGGCAATCGGTGTCTGTCGTCTACTCCCTCTTACTTGCTGGATAAAATATCCTTATGCTCCTATTCATTATGTTCTCTTATCTATCTCCGACAATCGGCTTCTCAACTTATGTTGTTTATCCTCCTCTCTCGCAGTATCCGGCAGTGTATTGCCGAAGGCATGTTCTATAACTAGAATGGCTATGTAATCACTAAGAGATCCGGAGCTTATCCGATCCTATTATTCATCCCCCTTTGAATGTGCATTCTCCCACGGCCTCAGCCCTCGGCCACGACATAGCATCTGTGACAAGCTTGAAAGATTATTATGCGCGCTAACGAAGTGGAAATAAGAGGATGACGACTGGGTGCCGCATAATCCGGCACGTTCCGCCCTGTCGCTTCGTCTCTCCATCTCAGGTCCCCCTAAGCTCTTCTCTACCTCTTAAGCTCCACGTTCTGAAACCTACTGCTTAAAATCAAAACCACCATCAGCCACAGACAGAAGAAAGCCAGAACATATTGCGGGTCATCGCCACTACCCTACTATTAATGACCTTTGGCATCTTCCACTTTCTACTAATGGCAGATAATTTGTCATCTGCGCTTGGACATGGTGGCGTCATAAAGAATATGAGGTTTTATTTGACCTAGGATTGGGTACTTTCTTCTCTTCCAGTAAACCTTGCGGGAATGTACCTGATGGGCTCATGTGCTATGAATGGCATCGTCATCATCTGGGACATCGTCGACTGCCGTAGCAATTTTGTCCCTTTTGAAAGAAGTCTCTGGTGGAGATGAGAAAGGATAGCAAAACACGAAGCCAATATAGAGGTCCTGGGCAGGCTCGATTTGAAGGCGTCTTATGCCATCATTATGTACCATTGCTTACATTATGGGGGAATGGCGACGGTCGCAAATCTTAGCAAACAGAAGAGCCGTCCTTCTGCCTTCCCTGGGTAATCTATAAGTGCAGCTGACCAAGCACGCAGATCTGCTGCCTTACATGGGCCAAACATAACGCTACTCCCGTTCTGTGGTCTATCGATAATAAGAGTCTTGGCGCCTGACCAAGGCTGGCCGCTCACAATACCAAGACCCGAAGCCTTCATGGCGGCGCCGCTTCCGCGCTCGCCTGCCTTGAAGTCCGTCTCTCTATCGTAGAAACTCCTTATCAATACGGACTGGTGACCGAATTTACTGATCTTCAGAAGGAAGTATCCCTAGTTAGTAGAGGTAAAATATATGAACAACCGATATTATTGAAAAAGAACGAAGAAACCACAGCAAGGCATCGTAGGCCCCCTTACAAGTCTTTGAAATGCTACCACATGGTCATAACGTTGTATACAGTACCCGACAGGAGAGTCCAAAGGAGGTTTAGGCAGTGCGTAGCTCAAGTTTAAACTTTTCCAATTCATCACCCAAGGCGCCGGCGCCAGCACTTGATCTGGCCACCATCACAGCTCTCTCTGTTGAGTGTTGAGTGTTGAGGCTTCGGCGCACCATTAGCTGCAGCTGCACCACGGCCTGCATCATCGGCAAGTCTCGACGAAGTACAATCTGTTGAGCCTGTCGACCTCAACGCTGATGAGGTGGAGTCCAGCAGGCTGGTTGTTGATAAGTGGCAGACTTCAACCAGCGGCCGTAACCAGGATCCTAACAGGTCCATCCAGTAGTGCGCCGTAGCGACCCTATCTAGGCCCTAGGTTCTGCCAACGTCCATTATTACAGCGAAGTGGAGCACGATGCGCTTCCCTCTCTATCACGTTGATGGAGAACTCTCAAAACGAAGACGAGCTTTCCGGTAAATCGCCCATCGCGGTCCGGTCTGCACCTTCTCCAAACTTCTCGCGGATTCCTAGATTAGTCAAGAGGCCAACACCGATATCAACCTCAAGCCTCAGGTCTTAGAATTAAATCCCTGCCTTTCTTCCATGGCATCTGCTAACGCTCCTTACTTTCCTGCTCCTTAGTGCGGATAGAAATGCGGGAGCTGGTTATTCTAGCCAGACAGGTAAGGTGCTCGAGCCTTCCAGTCCTCCCCATCAAGATGATGCAGTCCACGGCGAGACGGGCTCCGTTTTGGCTGAATTTATTTATCGCTTTCGCAATGCCGCTCCACGAAGCCCTTCTGAGAGGCAGAAGGAGCTGGATACCTCCAGAAAAAAGTTCTGGTGGCTAAGCGAGGACGAGGCGAAAGCCCAGAAACGGAACAGGAGTTCCAGTCGTACAGGAGAGAAAAAAGGGACGCCCGAGCAAGCAGAAAGACTCCCACCTGGAGGACTTAACTCGAGCCCACAGACTGATAGAAATTCGTCTCATCAAGGCTTGGAAGCGGAAAGAGTTGGACAAGATGAGTCCCTACTTCAATCCACGACCCAGCTGACGGCTGGAGTTGTGAAGGATGTATCCTCCACTAATCATGGACTGAAAGAAGGAGACGTTCAATTGTCATTGCCTGATGCACCTGGATTAGGAGACTCTACTCTGAAGGGAGAGAAAGATGTCGGAGAAGTAGCCTCCACTCTATTCATCAACTCTCTCCCTCCTACTCCTACACGTGCACACATTCCGGACCTTGCCTCTCCGTTCTCACCTCTACTAGTCTCTAGCCACCTCGCTCTAAATATGGCTCCACCCGGAAGCGTTACGGAGGAAGAAAGGTTTCAACTAACTCTGGAAGAAAGGACGCTAGAGCTATCTTCGTCTCGCTCTCTACCTTCAGGGAGAGCTGCGGCTTACGTTGCTCCTGAAGAGCTCATTTTGGAAGATCCAGAAGTGACTATCTCGCGGCTTCGAGAGAGACTGAAGTCCATCGATTCCCTGTATACCCGAAGTGCCAAAGATATGTCCCAGACTCCTTCAGAGCTTTCATCAAGCCAAGCGGACTTTCTTCGCTTATCCTCTCCACGTTCACAGTCCGTTCTCAGGTCTTCGGATACCTCGCTTCACTCATCGACAGCGATCGGGAACAGACGAGCCAGGGGACAGGGAAGCCTGATGGCTGTTAGGCAAGTCGATGAATTTGAAGATGATAATCGGGACAGTATGATGGGTTGGTGGCAAAAGAGAGGGGTCTTCTCGGTCCCATCTGTCTCAGGATCTGACTTAGGTCTGCTCCTGGCAGAGGATACGGAGGAAGGAAAAGGCAATGACAATACTGCTTCTGTGAAGTCTTCCTTTGAAAAAGACACAAGCGGCCGTAGCAAGTCCTTCGCAATGACGGTTGCCGTCGGATCAGGACCGCCTTCCTCAGAATCGCCCACTCGATTACCAGGATCTACAAAGGCTGGGGAAAGAGAGTTCTCAGAAACCGATCAAGCGGCAGAATCCGTGATGGAGCATGCTGACACCGGTCCAGAAGTCATTTCTCTTCCGACAAACGTTTCGAAGATTGATGATGTGGAACGGTTGACCATGGAAGTAGCAGATGAAGTCGCAAAGAAGGATAACTCTGAGACAGTGGCAGAAATAACTCCCGTTACGACCAAGAGTAGAGACAGCACTCAGCCTTTAAACGAAGAACTTTTGGATTTCAAAACACCAAGCGAGCAAGATAGACTAGAGTCGGCATCTACCACTATTCTTCCTCCATCCGAGGTCAGTCTCCCGTCCGATGAGGGCACGATGGGTGTGACCTTAAGTACGACCACAAATGAGTATAGAGAGAGTGAAAAGAGTGTCATATGCGACGACTTTGAGCTTAGCGTCTCTTCCCTCTCTACCTCCACTGACGAGAGCGTGCTGCTAGAGTATAGTGAGGATGAAGACAGTGAACTTCAACCATCACTTGTTAACGTTGACGGGGATGTGCGAGCCGTGTCTCCGTCTGAGTCCAACAGCCACAGTATCCATCTACCACCTGTGTCTTCCATAGGCGAGGCTCCAGTGGTCCCAAGAGAGCATGACTCAGACCCTATCGTTGTATCACTTCAACAAGCCATAGAGCGGTACCGTCTAGCACTAGACATATTAATGAGCAAAGAATAAGCCGATATTCCCCTCCAGGATCTGCGCTCATCCCCTTTCAAATCGCTTCATCCACTCTAATGACATCAACCTAGTAGTCATGGGGGTCTTCATATTTCTAATTATACTTAGGGAAGTAGAGACTGGCGCTTAATAGGTTCAACTGCAACCTGGTCGCCTTGCCTCATGTCGCCCGCCGCAGTTTCTGCGGCTTAGAACTTGAAAACATTGCTAGAATCAAAGCCTAACTCAGCAAGGATTCCTGTAAAAGGCACCATCGTCAGAATCAGGGGTTCACGCTGTCAACCACAACCACGGCCTCGAATCTTACTCTTCTCTCAACCATTGAACATACTCTCTACTTTAGCTCCAAGCACTTGTGAACTGCCCCTAAGTCAAACTTTCACTGACCTGTAACGGGTCCTTGCTTTTGCCTATCCTTGGGCCCACAGGTTACCTCTACGAAACCAGGCGGCCCACACACGCAAACAAGTGACTTCTCCTTGTCAAGGGTAGCTAGAATAGGCTGCAGGATATTTTCCAAGAGCTCCCGAGAAATGTGTCCCTTGTGTCCAGGCCAAGCTTCATCTCCCCGACTTAGAACATGAACATGGGAGAAGTGGGGGTAGTTCGTTTCTAAGGCTAAAAGCCGCAGTTACCAGAGCACATAGGAGATGGAGCCACCAGCAGAGATGTGAGGGAGATATCCAGTTGAGGCGAGTGGTCGATGACTAAGCGTACCAGTGAGCAGATCTCTGACGATAATATCATCTTCTGTCTTGTTGAAGTCGACCAATATTACTTCTGTAGAGGAAGAGGACCGAAGAAGAGTGAGAAACAAAAATCACACTAGTGTCTGGGCCATCTAGCAGAGATCTGATTAGGGATACCTGTGAAGTCATCATTATACACAATGTGCTGGATGAGCTGTGGTACAGGAGGTAGGTATGTGCGGCCCACAGTGAGAAGAGAGCAAGGCAGAGGTTAGAAGACGTATTTAAGCTAACGTCCTCCGGTTTTGATAACTTCGGTCCTGACTGCCATACGTTACCCTTGGTCCGACAATGTCTCAGCTTTTGTCTGACGTTGAGCCCTAAACCTTAGCCAGCGTATCCTAAGTTTACATTTGATGCACCCATCGCTTGTTGGAAGCCAAACGCTTAAACCATGCCCTCGGAGCTCTCTGGACCCCAATGCTTTGCTCTGCACCCTACATCTAGCTGGCGTTCTTTGTATCCTTTCACCTTCATTTACCTGTAGCATTGGCGTCACGCCAGTGCCGCCTGCGAGCATGATAATTTTATTGTACTTCCCGGTCTCATAGGGAAACTTCATAAACGGGCCCTTTACACCGACTGGAGCTCCGAGCTCCGCCTTCACCAAGAAATGGCTCAGTGCGCCGTCGTTATAGCCTTTCACGATAAGATCTATGCCATCGACATCTCCAGGCCGATTCACTGGGGTGTAAGGGCGAACGACAGCTTTCGACCCTTCTTTCTCGCCTATAACAGAAGAAGAGTGAACATCGTCAGCAAGAGGAAGTGATTGAGTCAAGTATTCATATACCAACTCGTCCATCGTTCACGAGAGGTCAGAAGCCGCTAAAGACGTAAAGAATACGTGATAACACGCTGGGGCAGCCACGTCAGCTTCAAATAAAATGCATGAAGAAGTATTATAACCTTTGAGCTGCTCAGGAAAGGCTCTGATGGTGATGCATGAAGCAGCGTTGAACATGAACTTCTCCTCCGGGTTCTCAGGAACTAGTCGTAGCCGCGCAGTGTCATGGGTGATAAAGTCCTTCGATGCTATCCTGAACGGCCTGAGATTACGGTGTTACGAAGTAACAGGTCAGAGATAGGGTCCCAAACAACGTTATTCACTATGGTCTTGGGACATAAGATACTTACTTCCAGTCCTTTGAGGCATCAGCAGGTTTCTGAGCGGACTTGGTAGGTACGGCAGCAACAGGTGCCGGGATGCTTGATAGAATGCCACCCGAGTTGCCAGGCTATATTAGCAAATGCTGTCAGGATCTATTACGCTTCGAGCCTAGCGCATACATCTGCACCATGCCGCCCATGCTCACCTCCATCAAGACCGGGCTATTCCTTTCCAGAAGCTCTCCTACCACGATGCCAGTGGCAGCTCCACCGACAGTCATCAGAGTGCCTGATAAGGATAACGTACACTTAAGTCGATGTGGTAATCTACTATAGCCTTTCAAAGAGCTTACCGCGCACATTGCGGCGGATGAACGCCCCGATCATGGTGAAGAAGACTCAGTGGCCGTCTACCTAGAAGATCGCCTATTAGGAAAGCCTCAGTGGGACAGTCAATGCCAGACTGCCGCCTCAGCTCTGCGGCTTATGAGGCTGTAATAATTATACTAGCCCCCTTGAGTTGAGAGGGAGCCAGAAGCGATCAGCAGGTTTCTATCTCAAGGCAATAATCTCCGGCTATTGGATCTGCATAAATCTTCTCCTGCGTCGTACTTTTTTGATGGCGCCAGTCACTCAGTCAGCAAGAGACAAACAGCTCTATGACAATAGTCTGAAAAGGCCTATATCTCATAACCATCAAATCCTCCTTTACAAGATATTGCAGGCCTCCAGGAGACCTTGGACGCAAGAAATGAGCTCTTCAGTGTGATGTCGTTAACGGCTATCGTGCTGGTCATCTGCGCTTTCATTGTCGACTTGGGGCCACTTCCAGTCCGCGCCTGGGGTTTGCAGCCCAAGACCGCCAAGGATGATCTCAGTCTGAGCTTGTAGAAGCACATGCGTGAACACACTGTGGTTGAAGACAGCTCGGTCTCAGTCCTCTCGTGAGCAGGATGCCCTGAATAGCGTTAACTTAGCCGATGATAGGTAACCTCTTGCGGACTGATGAGAGCAAGGAAGGAGAACGGCGGACAACTCCAGGAGATGCACTTTCAGCGACTGTCCTAGGGTTGCACACGATGGCTTTGGATGTGGGTCCGGTGAAGATGGCAGTTTAGCCTTTGCACAGGTGGAGGTGGGCGCAGCCTGCCTGAACTCTAGATTATTGACATGAGTAAAAGGCACAAAGGTGCCACTGGTCTTATCCAACCTCAAACCGTAGGTCTCTTTCTCTTAATTTATAGATTTTTGTGTCTGCTTTGTCTAAACAGTATTTACAAGCCTAGGAAGCCGAGCTTCTCTGTCACATACTCCGCCTCATCCTCCTTTCGCTGTTCCTCCTGCAAGGCTTTGCCAAGCTTCTCAAACATAGTTCTAGCTATCACTGTTGCTGAGTTCAGCAAGGATTCCATCACGGGGAAGGAAATTCCAGCATAACCCGACTTTTGAATGCCGCATACATTTCCCTCAGGGTCAATCTACAAATGGCAAGTCAGAGACAGCATGCGCCGCGGAGAACAAAGTGTCAGCCGGGAGATCCCTTCTTGCGCGAAGACAGGCGGAGAGGGATAGCGACATAGTGGTAGAGTGTAGCGTGGGGAGGAAGACCGAGAAGAGGAGACAAAGCAGAAGGTAAAAAATGAAACACCAGGAACTACATAACTAGAGTGGGACGAGGCACGAGAAGTCATGCTAGGATGAGGAAGCAAAGCCAAACGAACTGCCATCCTCAGGCTGCCTTACCGAGACCACTACCTTCACGCCGACACACAGCTCTTCCTCCTGGGTAGCATCAGCAATGAACGGGGCTCCTCCCACTTGTGAAAGCGTGATGCAGATTGGGAAAGAAGATGCTTGGAAGCGATTGCTAAGAAGAAGGTCTTCTTCAACCTCTATCACGGGATCGCCTTCTTCTGTCTCTATAGTTCTAACTTTAGGGAGCAATGTGTTGTTCAGGGCTGCGTAGGCTGCGATAGACATACAATCAGCCAGATTCCCGCCTGAATCCAGCACCATAATGTCCAGATAGAGAACCCAAACTTTCTGTCCAGGTATTATGCACAGGGACTCGAAGCTCAGACTTTCTTTGGAGGAGCGCAAGAGTCTGAAAGGGGCAGCAACAAAGGGAACATATCAGCTTCCGTGACAATTCCAAAGTAGGCCGACAGCGCCCCGCTGTAGGCAGCGGAAGCTGTAGCCCAGAGTGAGAAAACGATAAACGACGACAAACGGCGCAGTGGCAGCACATAGTCACTCTAAAGTGCAGTCAGGCTTGGCCATCCGGCTACAGAAAAGGTAGCCTTTACTCTAGCTCTCTACTCTATCTCTGTCTTCTTCCTAGCCTTTCAATCCACGCTCACCTTGTCAACATCTGTGTATACTCGGCATTCATTTCCGAGGCCTCCCTCCCTACAGCTTTGGAAGACACGGACGGGCAGAGTTCAACATTGACCTCGATTCTACCTTCTTTTGGCTTATCTTTCGTTGGCTCGCCCACCTCCACCTAACGGAATAGTGAATCGTCTAAACGCCTGCGCTGTTGCAATGTGTGGAAAATTTACCTTGACAGCGGCAAGGATGTCTGTCGAGCCGTTTAGCAAAGACACTCTGGCGGATCCGTTTGCCTGAGGTATAACTCCGCTATATAATGCGAATCATTAACGATTAGACCAATGATAGTCCCCCGACCTCTTCTATAGCGGGAAAGTGAGCTCACCTTTCTATAGATATTTGTCGATAGTCCATGCGACCACGGCCATCACTACGGATGCCTTGCCGTATGCCGGCTACGATGTACTTCTCCTCCGAGCGCGATATGCTTTCCATCGTGCCCCAATTGCCATGAGGCAGCCAAATCTGGCCTGGGCACCAATGCAGGGATCACAAGCAGACCAGATACTCTATCATCAATGCCTCTTTTCCCCCCCTTACCCTGCGTTAGGAGTTTGTCGGCGGACGGTGTGGTCAGAGCTTCGATCTCTGTCTCAAAGGTCTCCTGTCATTAGAAGAAGGAAACTGCATAGTAACCTTAGTGAAACAGGTCCATCAGGACGGAGCTTTTCATTGGGCTGTGAGGACTCGCGAATCCAGACGTTAGCGGCCTTTAGGTCCTGGGGAGGACCTGAATGGAGAGCCCCTCCAGGAGCTCTGCGCTAAAGTTGAGCAATAAGAATCTTCGTCTGCATGACCGAAAGAGCAGAGGTCAGGCATTGAGATCTGCAGATTTGATCTTCAATGAGGAGGCAGCCTGTGGGAGACCTATGTTAGCGCCGGGACCAGGGTACCGAAATGATAGATGAAGATTGCGGGAGATGTCCTACTGCACCTTGCGATTCTCTCTACATAGAAATGGTTCCTTTGTAGATGGTCACCTTACAAAGCTCGAGATCTGGGTGCCTATGACGAGAAGAGCTGCATGCATCTAATTTTGGAAAAGGAGGAGCTATAGGACCCCCTGACTGTTATTATTGTCAGACACTTGGAAGATGGACTAACAGGTTTCGTTCGAGTAAAGAGTGATGCGCGACTACTGGCTTATCCAGCAGAAGCTGGACATCCATGTGGATGTCCTCAATGCTACTTTGCGCGGGTCCAGTGAGGTAGAGCTCTTGCCCCAAGACCGCTTCTCTCGCACCCTTAGACTGCACTGCCGCCAGTGCAGAGTGAAGAGAGTGACAGTTAACGGGTTTAGCGCTGAATATGAGATCCTCAACTTCATGGACTCGGTAGGAACTCTTCATTGCTTGCTTGGTGAACGCTTGCCCACAGCAGAAGGTTAACGTTTCCTTTCATAGATTGTGGCAGAACAGTACTACGACCACACAGCTTTCGACCTATTCTACCGTGGAGCACTGATTGCCTCCACTGAGGGCGAAATGATCATCAATATCCCGGACGAGGTTCGAATAGAGCCCGAGGGAGATGTCAAGGCCGAAGAAGACAAAGATAACGCTAGGGTGTCTCCGTCAGGAAGGCAGCCAACCTTCAAGGCCTTGCGGGTGCGCGTCGAGTACGAGGTCAGAGCACAGAGCTGTTCACTGTTCTTTGCTTTGGTGGCCGAATGCCTCTCTCCTCTGTGCCTGTGGTGGCCTCTTCCATGTCTCGACAGGGCGTTTTCCTCGGTTATCAAAGTAGAAGGCTCAGCTCTTCTGTCTATCATCATTCTGGTCCTTGAATTCTCATCTCCGTATTATAACTTTTCACCTTTTCCTGACTTACCCTTCTCTATTCATACTTGCATTGTCGTCTAGCTCTTATCTCCTCATCGCTTCTTTGTCTCTCCCCTCTTGGCGATTCGATTCTCAGAAGCATCGCAGTTTCTAGCAATGCTAACCTATCTCGTTCTCTGCATACCGTAGTCAGGATTTGTTCTAACAGTTCTAATTCTGGCCTCATACTCTTTCCTTTTTCCCTCTCTTTCCGCTCAGCTGCGCAACCCTAAAGGCGCGTGCCGTTTCCTTCTTCCAGATGCCGAACACCCAACCCGAATTCCTCATATGTACGCTTGCGGCGATAACCTTGGGGCCAGCTGTGATGGGGCGCGTACCTGGTTTCCTTCCCGTGACACTCAGTTGGATCGATGCCCGTTCGAGATCCAGGTTACAGTGGCTGCGGAGAATGTCGCAGTGAGCAGTGGGAGGCTGATGAAGAAGGTAGACCAATGGTGGAGCGCCGACTCCCCTTTCTTCCCCTGTAATTGATGTCGAATCCTCCTGCCAAATCATATAGTCTCTAGACCCAGTGACCAATACCCGCACCTTCCACTATCGAGTGGATCAACCCATCGCAGCCAACTCTCTGATGCTGGCCGTCGGGCCGTTTGTCGTTTATCCAGACGCAAAGTTTCCTATGGTCACCCACTTCTGCCTACCCGGAATGGAGGTAAGTGTCCCTTATGCTCCTTCCTCTAGCCTCTGTATTATGTGGATCGCCCTCTCCCCCTCTCTCTCGCTCTTTCTGTCTCTCTCTCTCTCTTTCCTCGTAGTTCTTCGAAAGCATCTACTGATCTTCGGTTGACGGGCTTCCAGAGTAGCTATATCTACACTCTCACATCTTCTACTCAGGAGGAGATGAAGCACACCACGGCGAACGTTGGTCACTGTATTAATTACTTTGAGACGTCGCTGGACGTGAAATATCCCCATGGCTGTTATCAGCAGGTTAAGTGACCCTCGTTTGGTCAGGTAATAGCCAGACTTGCTAACAGGCATGCTTCTCGCAAAAGGTGTTTGTCGAAGAGCCTGCGCACGTTTTCGCGTGGTCAGCGTCTGCAGCGTTGTTTGACCAGAGCATCTTGCACTCTCCTGGTGTGATGGATATGGAGATGGTCTCGCACCTTTGCCAAGTCAGAGCAGCTTTGGGTTCCTGGCTGAGCTGCATGTTAGGGTTACAGAGTACTAAAGATGCCTGGGTCTTAGTGGGTCTCATCGAACACCTCATGAACCATTACGTCCAAAAGTTCCTCGGCAAAGATGAGCACCGATATCGTCTCCAGATGGCTATGGACGCGCTAGTAGCAATGGAGAGGCTGGAGGGCGAGATCCCCCCAATCATTACAGCTGAGACCGACGTGTACATAACAATGGTCTCTTACTTTGAGACTTTGCTATCGATAAAGAGCTTTATCATCATGCATATGATAGAACAGGTAAAAGCACGAGGGCACTTCTCCTTCGTTTTCTTCATACCACTCAGACCTTGCTTAACGTCCACCGAGATTTCTTATATGGCTACCTCTACCTTACTAATAACCTCTTAGCACCTCTTACGTGTGATTTATCTTTTGAAGCATGGAATGCATCCCAAACAGTTTAGCACGTCTCGATATGCGTGTATCCCCTCTTCCTGATCCGACTGCGATCTTCAGTCTCTGGGTGTTACCCTATGGCGGGCTCAATCGTTTTACCTTTATCGTGCAATGGTTCCTCTAACATAGTTCAACTAGAAAATAGGCAAAGACACGATGTTCAAGGGCCTTAGTCATTTATTGAAAATGGCTCTTGGAGAGCTGTCAGCTGTGAAAGATAAGCGAGAAGGAGGACAAATGGCGTCTGGCGACGGTGAGGGCGAGGAGGAAGACGGGAGTGATCCAGAGGGGGACGAAGGAGGAGGCAGTAGCATGGCACCAGGCAGCGGAGGGGCCAGTGGCGCTCGGGGAAGGGCGATAACCTCGTTAGCATTTTTGAGGTAGCAAAAGCACACCCTCTCATAATGCTTTACGTTCTTTCAATTCAAGCTGATGCTAGGTCGCCTTCTTTACGTTACTCTTGCCTCTTCGAATTTTTAATGGCCCTTTCATCGTTCTTGCCCCTGAATGGCATCTTGGCAAGTAGACTCATATATTGTCTCCACTTTACGTCTACTTTGTGTGCAGGACGCTCAAGCGGCTTTCAGGGGCAGCAGGGCAAGATCTGACCCGCTCGTTTCTTGGTAATTGGATAGTTGGAACTAGGATAGCCTATTTTACCGTGGGGTTCTGGTATAATAGGAAACAGGTGAGCCCTTCATAGTCCTCGTCGCTCCTGACAATCTTCAGCAAGTCTCAATAGGTTGATGATGCTCGGAATCCAGGGCAATATCCCGCACGCTTTTGACATTGCTTGCTAGCAAGTAACTTATCGTCGTCTGTCCTCTGGCTTTCTTTCCCTGCTCTTTCTTCTTTTCAGCTTCAAGCAGAGCTAGTGATGCAGCAAGAGACTGGTATGAAGAAACTCTTTGCAGGCACATTAGGCATACGGATTGTAGAGACCAAGGGTCCCTATGATTACGACAAAAGAATAGACCAGAAGCGGCACCAATTCAATGAGAAAGTGCATGAAAAGGTAAGACGAACCAGCGAAGAGCAATGTGGCGAAGCACGAAGCCGGCTTTACCCTTTGCATAGTCGCCCAAAGAGTTGCTATCGGCTCCTTACACCGCCATACTTAGGTCAGAAAAAGGAGAAGGAAAAGGCAAACCCGTCTGGACGAAGATCTTGTTATTGAGGGGCCAGGCATGGGTCAGAACGACACCCCGGTGTTATGGATACAAATAGACCCGCAGTACCGTTGGATGACCCACGTGGTATGACGTCTCTTGCAGATCTTTCCTGCTTGACACTAGATGCATCAGGCGTTGTGTCCAGTCTTTGCTCCGTCCGGCCCAAGATTATTTTGCCACGACTCATCTCGTTTCCTTGTCTAGGTGGTACATCAGCCGGACTATAACTGGGCCGAGCAGCTTGTGGAGGACAGGGACGCCGACTCGCAGATCCAGGCCTTGCGCGCCCTGTCCTACTTTTACGTTCCGGATGTCGAACGCCCCAATCTCACTGCCTGCGTGGCTATCAGCAACTGTCTTCGCGGACTGGAGAACCACTCTCGGTACCTCTCATATAACAATACCCAGCGTGTTACCCTTATAATCTCGCTGTTGTTCGTCATATATTCCTCTTTTTTGTGCCGCCTTGAATTGCCTTGTTTGAGCGAGATCTGACAGTTATTTGGCCCAACTCGCTTGCGTTGATCTTCGCTACATCGCAGACGCTTACGTGCTGAAGCTGCGAGGGCTCTGGCTGTATGGCAGTTAGTACACGCTCCACCCACCGGCGCAGCTTCCAACCAACCTGAAACGTGGCCTGGCTTGACTCTCTTGGTTCGCTGTTTCAAGGAGCACTTCTACAATAGCAAGACCCAGCTGCCCCACCCAAACTACTTCGCACCGTTAGGGATGGTCGAAACCTTAAAAGAGGTAGGAGCCGAAGCAGCCCTTTCAGTTCCTCCGCGTAGCTATCGCCCGTGGTCAGAGTTCTCAAATGGAGCACCGATTAGCGTGGGGCCCTTAAAAATCCAAAGATCTCCTCAGCCTTGTTTTCTAGGTTGAAATCCGCTTAAGAATCTCTAACCCAATCTGATATGTGCGTCACAGGAAGACGACCAGGATGGCAGGGTGGAGGAGTCTGATCC
This sequence comes from Hyphochytrium catenoides, assembly GCA_900088475.1. NCBI lineage: Eukaryota > Hyphochytriomycetes > Hyphochytriales > Hyphochytriaceae > Hyphochytrium > Hyphochytrium catenoides. The sequence goes on from FLMG01004215.1 coordinate 69,981, forward strand.
GAATGGTGGACTTACAGGAGAAGAAACAGTGAGTTGCTCCGTTTCGCCCTGCCATACGGCCTGCGCGTTAGCCATTCTCTGTGTGTCCTCGTCTTCACTTCCCTTTGTCTTCCCTGTCCTCCATCTCACCACAAGAGTTTGTGTATCTTGCAGGTAAAGAAGGAGTATTACATGGCGGAATATGAAATCAAGAAGGCGATTCCTAGATATATCAGCCTCATACACGCTAAGAACGGGAAGTGTCCAGCGGAGATTGAGGCCTTCCTCCTGGAGCTACTAAGGCACAATGATAACTCAGAGAACTTCATTGAGGTAAGGGGACTTTTTCTTTTCGCACTTTGCGCTGGGTAGCTCTGTCTTGATCTACCTATTGTTCCTTACCAGCGTACACGCTAGGGGCTTATTAGTCATGGTCACTCGTATCAGCTTTCGATCTTAACAATCATCAGGGGTCTCATATGTCACCCATAATGTCACCCACAGTCGGCTGAAGAGGTGTCGGCTCCTGACGTTGATGGCTCCTCCTTCAAGTTCCAGAACATAGATCAGAAGCACGAGAGCCTTAATAATGCCGTTTACGAAGAAGATGGGCAGAAGAAGGCAACAAGGAAAAGAGTATTGGTTGATGACGGCTTCTACGTCAGTACCATTATCCTGTCGCTGTCACTCTTAGACGTTGAGAGGACATCAAGCACTGAAAAGCCCAAGGAAAACCCCCTTGTTGCGGAGATAAGAAGATTCATGCACTACGACTCCATTGAACCTAGCTTTAACAACATCGTGACGGCTGTCGCGCTCCAGGTACAAAAATCCTTCTGCCCGCTAGCATTGTGGGCCTTCTGTTTACGTGACCCACAGCTTTTACATCTTCCTGCTACTTCTCCTCTCATAGTACTTTAGTCTACATCCTCCAGTTTCCTTGTCAAGTCCCAACTCCTCAACTCAATAGTTTCTTTTCAGGCACTATGCAACATGGAGCTGGCAGGCAAAAAGGCTCCTGACACTCCATTTCATTTCTACCTTCGTCCGCGGCACGCTCTCTCGGTGCGCCGTGCCGCATTGGAGTCGATCATACGTCTTTACTTCTCTGAGGGCAGAACAGATCCGCCTGCAGGAGGAATAAAGATATCCGATATAACACCAAATTCTATCAAGGGTCCTCAAGCAGCTATTCTCTGGATCACAGATCTCTTGGCCAGTGAGGAGACCCCGAGGTCAGGTCACGCATGGTCGTCAAACATATTACTGACCTTTACACTCGTTCGATGTACTGCCTTCGTGGGCAGTGTTTCCCGCCATCAGCCTTCATTATACCTTATTTTGCTCCCTATCGACTAACCTTAGCGGCGCCTGTAGATTAAGATACTATGCCGTGCGCTGCCTATTGGATCAATTGAACGGCCTTCCACCCAGAACTGCTACGGAGTTACTGTCCAACTCCCCGCATGCGTACATCAGAGAGGTAAGAAACTTTCTCTTGCTACTCCTGGTTTCTCCGCTCTTGAACGGGGTGAATTAAAGTCTTTTTATTGTTCTCTTGCTTTTGTCGCCCTCTAGGCTGCTTCGTACTTGGACAAGTCAATTTGGAGTGTCCGAATGGAGACTCCTCAGAAGGCTGCGGCAGCAGAGATAGAAAGGCGGCGACAGCGGGTTCCGCGCTGTGAAGCTGTTTACTCTCTTCGTGAGGACAATGACGTCAACAGAGTCGTAGTGGAGAAACTCTGGTCCACGCTGAATGGGTAAGGCTCTGGGATCTCGTCTCTGCACGGCTCTATCGTTTCAACCTACTAAGTGATGAGATCTATTACTCGAGGCAGCTAGTCCTTGCCTCACTCTTGCTTTACGACTGAATTCCTCCTTTTGCCACTCCCTAAATTCTCCCGCTTTTGACCCTGTAGGCAAGCGCTCGCACTAGATCAAAGGTGTCGGGTGCTTTTGTTGGAGGCTTACCATACCGTTTGGGGCGAGGGGACACCGGAGTGTATGATCTCTAGGGCAAAGGTGAGAATTACAACTCTTTGTTATGTAATGCGGGTTCTCGTCCTGTCCCTACTTGCTCTGGCAACATCACTATAAGCCAATGATTGAGAGAGGAATGAGTGAGAGATTAAAAGAAGACGAGGAGAGTGCGAGAGACTAGACCTATTGGAAGTGCAGAGGTTGGGATGTAGAGCGACTCACGGCTGGCATCACACTAAACTTTGCTTGATTATAGGAAAAAACGGACAAATGGGCAGGTGGCTACTTTCCCCTCCGCCAACTTATTGAACAGCACCGGCAGCAGTTAGGCCTCATGAACCAGCCTGCGGACTATGCCAGTGATGGAGGTAGGGGTCCGGAGTCCGATGATGATGGGGATCTGTCCCGTAGCCCGGCCGAGAAACGGTCGCGTAGCCCTGCACTGAACAAGAGTATACTAGAGAATTTAAAGGGAAAGAAAGTGAAATTCAAGTTAGGGAACACACAGGTCCGAGCACATGATCTCTGATCACCGTCTCTTTATAAAAAATAATAATTATGGAGCACCGGAAGAGCGCTCTTCTCTGGCTATCGTAACAGGAGGCACACCTCTTCATGAACATTCTGAGGGGCAAGGGGAGGAGAATAGAGTTTTTGCGTTGGCACCGTGGGCAACATTTGCCCTTTCTCTCAACGGTGAGGTCTTCCTGGTTCAATTGCTGCGACGCGTTGAAGGCACCATCTATCTGTCTTCTAACCTGTAAACTAGTGGCAGAAATATGTTCCCGAGAGAGTGAATCTACTGTCTGTCTGGCACATCAAGCAAGGAATAAAAAGAGCTCCACCTCGCACAGTCCTCGACGTATTAGAACTATTAGAAGCATCTGTCACTCCACCAAACTCACAATAAGCTCCACAGTAGGAGACAGTTGACTAGGAACTCAAAAGCTTCACAGTCCCAGATTCCGCAATAGTCTCTGTCTTGAGGCGAACGGGAATTTTGAATCACACAGGTTCGCGCCAAGAATCAACAAACCCAAGCGGAAAGCCGGTAACCGCTTTTCCTTTAGTTACTGCCTTTAGTTACTGCCAACAAGCGATTCATCTATGATTATCACCACATGGCGGAGGACTGGTCCACAGCCGTTCTATTCTGTGTTGCTCAGTTGTTAGGAACTAGCACAGTTCTAACAGGAGAAAGTCTCACTCAAGGCCTGCCAACCAACCTGCTGGTGCCCTTGTATTATTACTCCTGCCTAGGAACTGCAATGGGGCGGGGCCACAGAGAGGCTATGAAAACCTTGACCTGAGAGAAGCAGCGGTCAAGAGAAGCAGTGGAAGGCAGAGGGGGAGGACAGGGAGAGAGGGAAGGCCAAGCTTTCCTAGTAAGATCCTCTTCATGGCGTCGACGGGCAACAAAAGCTAGTTGAGTGCACTCACTTGGACGCATCAGTCTCCAGAATCCAACCTCCATAACCTTCAGTTCTGAGCCTTTGGGAAGCAAGCAGCTCAACACATTTACTCACATCAAAACCATGCAAGCCCTTCGCGCATTGTCAAGAACTGTCAAGCCAGCCATGGCTCCTGCTCGCTTCAACCTTGCTCAGAGAACCATGGCTACTGGCACTGTCAAGTGGTACAACAGCACAAAGGGCTTTGGCTTCATCACCCCTGATGATGGAGAGAACGATGGTAAGTGGTGTGGCAAGGCACGATCTCAGCTCGAGCATCAACTAAGTTTGCACAACAGTTTTCGTACACCAGACTGCTATCCAGTGCGACGGATTCCGCTTCCTTAACGAGGGCGAGAGAGTAAGTGGCATACTTAGTCTATGTTTGATCGCAGTCATGGACTAATGACTTCGTCGTTTGCAGGTGGACTACGATGTTGTCAGCACTGACAGAGGAGTGCAGGCAGTAAACGTCACTGGCATCGCTGGCGCTCCCCTTGAGAGAAACTTCCCAAGATCTGAGAAGAGAGATAGATCCGAAGAAGAGGCTTAAAAAAGCTGATCAAGCCTTCAGTCCAGTTGACTACCCATCCCCGTGGTGCTTTCGTTCAGAATATCGACAAGGACCACCTCCTGAGGCTAGTTTGCCTGTCACATTAACTCAACTATCTCTATTATTGCATACACTGAGGCCTCACGCCGTCCCACACCATATTATGAGCATTCAAATCCGAAATTCCCCACTAGATCCCTACAACTTATCATGGGCAGTCTGCCGCAGACATTCACCGTAAGCTTCTCCAGTTCCAGGACCCTGTCAACATGGCCCCTACTCTTGAGATATCTTTCTTTAAGTCAACTCGCCGGAGGAAGGATTTATCAAGATCTCGTAAGTTTTCTTGCACAACATTAGGCTATTCCAAGCAATAAATCGTCATGAATGAACGACTAGACAACCTGTCCCAAGCCCCAAAAATCAAAGGCTTTGCTAACCTCTCCATTGTTGAATGGGACACCCTGTGACGCCTTGTACAGTAGGCAAGGGCAAGGAACTTCGTCTAGCAAACAATCTCTCACTTGTAAGCGCCATCTTTGCTCCTCAGTATCATTCATCATCGTTGTGAAAGTAAGCGATGGTCTATATTCCTGTTGTCAGGCTGTTTAGAGTCGAGAGACTCCCTAGCCGCCAATGCAGAACCATGACGATTCGTCGGCTTGCGTCCTCCTTCCGACGATCTATCCTTTTCAAGTCCACCATTCCGTCCCCCCTCCTTGTCCTTTCTACCTCAAGTGTTCAATGCGCCTTCTACGCCATGACCTCCTTCTCATCATTCTCGGATGTGCAGGTAGGGAAGACCGACGCCCATCATGCCGTCGGTACAAAGGTAGCTCGACATGTTGACCGCTTGCCATAAGGTGCTTCGTTGGTATTCCTGGAAATCTGGGCGGTTACTTCATATCTCATTGATGGTACAGTGGACGTCACAACCTAGACTACGCTATGTTTGCGTCCTTACCCTTGGCAGCGGATTTGAATGGCTCCGCTCGGTAGATACCGATGGTCTCTCGAAACCCTATCGCAGATTAGAGACCTCAGACTTCACGGCTCTGGCATTTCTCCTCTGAGAATGATCTCAACAGTCAGACAAGCAGACTACTTTGCTTTTCAAGCCTTTAATTTACCATCCAGAACAGCTTCAGCTACAAAGCAGATGTGCTGCTTCTAAATGTAGGACTCCGTGCGGCCATGCGGTGCAAGTAAGAAAGATCACAGCTTTGCTTATGCTCAGCGCACAACGTCACCATGAATCCATCTGCAAAAGTAGGGCTGCAAGCCGCCTGACATTCAATGATGACCTTTATCGTGGCGACAGCTATCCCAGACTTCAATGCTAAGAGGCCCACAGCGGACCGAATGGAGAGAACAAGCGAGGCATTGAGAGGAAAATTCGCCACAGAAAATTAGTCTCGTTACGAGTAAGGGCACCGAAGGAGTGAGGCTTGACCCAGTGCAGCGCAAATGCCACTGTCGCTTTGCACAATGAGATCTGAATCCGCTGCTGCAGGGGCTATGGCTGACTCTACCATAGTCGGCTAATTGAGAGAAATTCGACTAAAAGAGGAGGACGAAGTCAGGAATTGCTAGACAAAGCCTGAATTTGCTCACAGCCCCAAGAAGGACCCACGAAGCAAGAAGTTGCGGTTCCTACTGGTAGGATGACAGACCTCACTGCCTTTTTCTGCACTACGCCACACTTATCTTTATCACTTCTCATCAAAACCAATCTACCATGGGCTGAAATTGTTAACGCTGTGTCTAGCTCTTTCCTTCTCCTTTACAGCCAAGCACGTGACTCCGGGTGCTAGCCAATCTTAGAACTAGCAAAATCTTCCCTGAGCTGCACCCATACTCTAGCGTTTCCCTCAGACAATTGATGAGACTGGCATATTGAGAACAGTTAAGCCCGAGCAGAGTTGTGACCGGTTATATACTATGAACAGTCCCAAAAGCCACAACAAAAGCGTTTTAGGGAGGCACAGCTCAGAGTTTACCTGGACAAAGTGGTCTCCTCAAATCTCTACAAAGATGGTGACGGAGCTCAGAGACGAGTGCGACAGCTCTGCACATTCAAAGAAGGGTAGAGCGGACGTACAATCTGCACAGACTCGTTGAGAAAGATTCACCGCTGTGATCTTTGAACTTCTTTATCCTTGACATCAACCCAGGAAGAGGTCGGACAGTTCGTGAGCCAGCATCGCCGCGACCATCGGCCGGCCATCAGTGAGTTGAGAGGATGACTCGCGCGCTAGTCAGTGCGCTCGCCGCTGAAGAAACAGCGCCCGGAACCCCGAAACACAGCAGAAAGCATGCCATCCCTACCTCGACCTGTATGATCAGACCACCATCCCATCCAAACCTCACCCTAAGCATGGTTGAGGTGACGACCCTCATAAGCAGTGCGGATCTTGAAGCTAGAAGGACCGTTAGCGTCACGACCTAAATTCGATGGTGTTGCCTGTATGAATGTTAGGCGAAGGGATCGCCCTAGAAATGTACGGTGAGGTCATGAGTCTACCGCCTAAACCTAAAGGATCCTCCAGCCAATCAGAGGCCAGGGATGGGTGTTGGGCCTCTCTCTAAATAGCGCGGGAGTAGTAATGCGAGACGTTATAATTGGATGCAAGGGGATAGTATGGGAAGGCGTTTATGTTCTCTAATAATAGGCTTGGTGATCGGTCATCCTCTCGACTTCCTGCCGCCTCTCCTCCTGTTGCTCCTTCGTCCACCTGGATTCATGAGAACTCGGAGCCTCGCGTGTGATGGCTCTGTTCTCTCTCTCTCTCTCTCTCTCTCTGTCTCTCTCTCTCTTCTCCTTTCTCTTTTCTCTCTCTTTCTCTCTCTTTCTCTCTCTCTCTCTTTCTGTCGCTCTCTCGCTCTTTTGCTCTCTTGCTCTCTCTATTCTCTCTCTTTTTGCCCCTTGACACCTCTTTCTCCCTTTGCCTTCCTCTCTCTTTCATCGCTCTCAGTTCTCTCTCTCTCTCTCTCTCTCTCTCTCTCTCTCTTTCTTTCACCACCGCCACTCTGTTATCTCTCTCTTGGCTTGTTTTCCTCTTTTTCCTGTCCGCTCTGTTCTGCCGAGAGGTTGGCCGTGCAGAGCAAGGAAGAAGCTTGTTGGTCATCATCATTCCGTCCTCCTCCTTGAACGCTCTTTGTTCCTCTTCTTCTGTCAGCTCCACGGCTGGTTCCTCAAGCTGCGAACCGTCAAACATTCGGACATTTACTTGAGACGCAGAGACAGGAACATAACATAAGCTTTGCTAGTTCTAAAGAAGGACGCCAGTCTGCTGACCTTCTAAAGACAGCAAGAGACAATAAGTGGGAACGGGAAGAAGGAAGGACAAGCTGGAGTAGTCTTTGGTACGAATCAGCGGTCTGACAGCCTGGCCAAAGGGCACATCCAAAAAGGGTCTCCAACCCATTAGCTTCAGACAGACATTCACCCTTGCCAGTAGCGCGCAAACGGCTGCATCAGCGTCTGGTATCTCTACAGATAGCCTTCACACCATCTCTACCGTTGCCATCTGCAGCCACAAAGCAAAGTGCAACTAGTGACTTGAGGTCACAAGAAAGCGGCAGATCAGTTCACGGCTATGGTGATGGCGATAGTGGAGGCAGTGTCATGCCAGCTAGATGGCGGCAGCACTATCAGAAAAGAAGCTCCAGTCTGGAGCACATTCGATAGCAACATGCGATATAGGCTATTCAGCAAGAGCTCAGGAAGAGATAGCGAAACCTGCCGAGAGAGCTTCGAGGAGAGCCGAGCGGTGAGCGTGGCTCCGTTGAAGGCACATCATGTAGACTCCTTCGTATGGCCAGAGAAGGGACCTTCTAAGGCTTCGCGGACGGTCGACTCTCCGTCAAGGTCCAGGGAAGATGTAGACATGAAGCTATTCGACGAGGAGGAAAACAGACAGGAGCTTTCTTCCGGCTCAATCAATGGTTTGGATGTTTTCATGAAGTACGTGCCGGACAAGGTGGAGCCCTTGACCCTGGACGGCCGGCCACGTTCTCGTCATCTCCACATCGTATTGCCTTCTACACGCACTGGGAGAAGGGCAAGCTTCGTCTTGTGCAAAAGGACAGGCCCCAGCAATCGAGGTTCTCCTACTTCCAAAGAGAAGAGCAGTCCTGGGCGACGCTCCCCATGCTCATTCGCAAAGAGCTCACAGTACGCGGAACGGCTAGCACTCGTTCAGGAGAAGATCGTCAGACTGAAGGAATCAACGGACGGAAAGGAGGCGATCTTAAACATTCTATTTCCGCAAGGTTTTGAGTCCGAGGCACCAAGAGACAATGCGGTGGTTCATCGGCGTTATAGTCTCACAAGGCAGGAGTATGAAGTCATAGAGCAGCATTTTGAGAGAGAAGGAGAGGAGGTGTGCTTCGAGTCCTTGGAGGGCGTCGATGCAGAGCTGTCCTCTCTCGCTTTTGCCCTTACTTCTGATAGCTGCGTCTCCGTCGAGTCGGAGGTACAGAAGGCAGTGGAAGACTTAAGCTGGCAAGGTGACATCATTACCTTCGACACACTCATCATCCAGAGCTGAGAGGCGCATCTCTACCCTGTACCATATACTCTTCTAGAAAGAGACGATGCATAGAACTCTGCACATAGACTGCTAACTATTTATTTAAGAGTCTGCGTCCTAGGACGCGCTATTTCTTTCACTCCGTTGGCTTCCTCAAGAGCTATTGTGTCTAGGCTTTACGAAGTGTTTCTTTTCTGTCAACTGTCTCGGACAGGATGGCTCCCTTCGTGAAGAGTGAGACGCTATTACATAGAATCTTTATGAGCAGAACTTCTCTTTATAGTTACCTTGCTCTTACGTCTTCGTCTTTCTCTTCTTTCTTTTAGGTTTCTGACCTCTCTTCTCCTCAACCTCCTTTCCTGTTCCGAACGGAGATTGATCGCCTGCCTCTGTGTCAGTCTTATCCTCTAGTGCCTGCTGTCCTACGCTTTCTGGCTCCTTCTGATCGTCAAATCCCTCGTCTTGCTTCACCTGACCAATCGCAGTTCCTGGTACTAACTGCTGCATGGAAGTAAGAGTGAAGTCCAAGAGGAATGACTGTTGGACTAAGCGATCCAGTCGCTGAAAATGCCGCTCACTATAAGAGATAAGCCCGTCTAACAGTTCTCCTACACCTTCCACCTTCTTCAACTCTGCTGGTCCGTGGCACTGAAGAATGCTCTTCACCACCTGCTGAGAGACGCTACTTCTGTTCGCATTCGTATTCCAGTCTCTACACAGCATAAGTAGCTTCCTGATGTCGTCCAGTGGCGCCTCAAGTACGTACTTGTCCAAGCTCATGTTGCTCTCCCGAAGAGCGGTTCTGGGATGGTCTATCAGCTCTGAGAGTATACTCAACACCCTTTGAGGTCTGTTTAGCTCCAGAGCCAGTGAAAGAGCGCGAGGGTAGTCCTTCTTGCCTATCAGGTTGTACAGATCTTGCTCTTTCAGAATCTTCTGCTCGTTCTCCTCCATCAGCTGCTCCGCCTGCTCCACTGTGTTGTCCTCCCATACACAGATAGCAGAGTCCGCTCCCCCTGTCACTACTTCTCTGCCGTCTGGGGATACTGCCAAGGCCCAAATCTTATCGTCATGGGCGTCAAATGTGTTCTCGCAGACATTATTTCGGATGGTCCATAACTTTACCAACCCATCTGCACCGGAAGACACAAGTTGCATGCCAGCAGTAATGAACTGAACCTTCAAGACAGAGGCCGTATGGCCTTCAAATGTTTTGAGACAACTGTAGTCCTTCATAGACCAGATACGAATGGTTCGATCTCCACTGGAACTTGCCAATACCTGGTCCACAGGGGAGAACTCGACGCACCAAACACCTCGCTTGTGCCCTCGACAGGCTGCAACTAAGCCCAGATCCTCAGATCTCCAGATCTTGATTGTCTTATCTTGAGACCCCGTGGCTATGAAGCGATCATTGGGAGACACCGTCACGGAGTTGATGTCCTTATCGTGCGCCCTCTGCGTTACCTTGGACGAGAAGCGCAACGCTTCTTCCTCTTTCCCCTCAACCTCTCCCTCGGGCGCTACTGGCTCCTTTTGCTTTCTTTTTGCTCTTCCATTGTATATGTCTTTCAAAGCCCGAAGGCTCCAAAACTTGAGTGTCTTGTCCTGACTGCCAGTCACGGCAAAGCCGACTCCAGATTTGAAGTTCCCTACCTTTTTGGAAAAGCTCACAGCTCCTACTGCCTCGGTGTGACCTATAAACGTCCCCAGACAGGAATTCGTTCCCAAGTCCCAGAGTCTTGCAGTCTTATCCTTGGAGACCGATACCAACCAACGTCCATCCGGACTGACGTCAAGACCAAGAACAATGTCGTGATGTCCGGCTAATATTTGCCACGAGAAGCGCTCCAAGTCCAGAACGCGTACTTTCTCACTGTTGGTGGCCACTGCAACGCGGGAAGGATTCGAGCTACTGCTGTCAGAAGTCTCATTGCTTGATAAGTTTGATTGTGCACTTTGGCCCTCTCTGTCCGCAGGTTGAGGGATATATCGTACCTCTATGACCTCGTCATTGTAACCCACGAGGAGTTTGGTCCGTTCCAAATCTGGGGTGTACATTAAGAGATTCTGGTCGTGGGTGGAAACCACGAGAAGCTTTCTTCTATGTGAGAGAGAGAGTCCGGTGTAGTGGAAGGCATTGAGGGAACGCTTTTCTGTCATGATATTCTTACAAGAGACTGGTGGGCTGCTCCCGGGAGGTTTGCGGGTGACATTCCACATTCTGAGTTGCCCTCGATCTCCTGCAGTGACAAAGAGGAGGCCGGGATCTGCCAGTTCACTGGGCTCCATTCCCTTTGCGAGCACACAAAGCCCCTCAAGCACTTCGTAGACCGGTACAGTTATCAGAAGCTTGAAGGACCGGAGATCGTAGAGGTTGACTACTTTGTCTCGCCCGCCGCTAACCAATGTCCAGCCATCAGGAGAAAACGAGGCAGCAGTCAAAGCGCTAAGATGGTGCTTGAAAACTGCGGAACAGGAGGAGGTAACGAGATCCCACACTCTAAGCGAGGAGTCCTCTCCTCCGCTAGCAAGCTGCAGCGTGTTCTCCCTTGGGTTAAATTTCAGTACTGTCACAATGCCCTCATGTCCCTTAAAGCTGTGAGTGACAAATCCACGGTCAATGTCAAAGACTCGAACCGAACGGTCACTGCTGCCTGTCGCTACGAGGGTGCCCGAGGGGTCCACGTCCATCGCCAATATATAGCCCTCTTGGGCCTGCGGCCATCAAAGTAGAGAAACAACGACGCAAATTCGGCAATTAGCGCTTGTTACGACTTTGTAGGAATTCTTGATGCCAACACCACGAGAAAGAAGGAGAGACAATACTCTTACCACGATGCAACAGAGGCGAAGGAGGAAGACAGGGATGTAGAGACAGGTGGGAGGAACATTAAGACAAGCAAGAGCTAAGGAAAGGACAAACAACTGGGCAGAAACGGACGCCGGGCACCGGTGGTCCGACTTACTGACCTTCATTGTTTTCAGACAAGTGAGGGTCTCGCAGTCCCACACGCGGATTAGCTGGTTCCTACTAGCAGTGATCAGCTGCGTAGAGTAGCGTAGAGCGAAAGCGGTAATCGACTCCTTGTTCTGATGAATAAAGGGAAGAAAAGGACAAGCTTAAGGAGAGTCACGGACGGAAGAGTAGTCAGAGGGAAGGCAAAAACCACATCCAGAAGAATTTCAATAAAGATCTATGAGGGGGATACGCCAGAGGCAGAGGCTGAAGACGATGTCCGGCATAAGACGACCAAGATAGGAGCAGAAAAGCAAGCCCTGAAGTTTTAGGAACAGAGCTAACATAAAGTCACAACTGGGCTATGTGAGCAAGAATCACGATCTCTCGAAAGCGAGACGGCGGAGAGCTTAACCCTGAGCAACGGGAGGCGTGGCGTGGTGATAGTTACTATACCGTGACTTTCTCTTGGAGTCGCTTTACAACCTCTCCGGACTTCACATCTACGAAGACCACATCTTCTTCATAGAGGCAGACAAAGAACTTCCCAGTCCTGTCCACCTCCACTTTTCCTCCTGCATAAAAGCCTGTGTGCTTCTTCTTCACCTTCCAGCTCTTGCTAAGTCCTTTATGCAGAGGCTTCAAGGTGGCTAAGGAGGGCATTTCACCCTGGACCACGCCGTCTTCCTCCATCATCTTTGGTATCTACTGGTTACTGCTTACTCAGCTACAGAGCTCGCTCTCTTCAATAGTGATGTCCCGGCCTTTCCTTCGGACGCTCTTTCCCTTCGCCTTGCCCTTCCTCGATCGCGGGCTTTCACTGCGCTCCACTACCCCTCATGTCAAAGAGCCCCGAGTGTCTTCTGGAGGAGGATGACAGCGTAACCCTACCAAAGAGAGCACAATTCGGAGACGACCTCGCTCTTCGCAGTGACGAGGGAAGAGGGCCTCCAGTCTCTTTCATCTGTTATCTCGCTGGCCGGGTGATGAAGAGTTCTTACCCCTTCAGAACACAGCGCAAGCCCACAAACAGAGACATGCACGAGGTACAGTGCTCCACGAAACAGAATGACTTGCTGACATAGTGTTTTGTAGTTAGGACCAATGGTCGAGTGTAGAGTGTACCCCGAGACAGAGTGAAGAGGAAATGCGATAGTCCTCATACTAAAGGTCTCTCAGCTCAACAAGCCTCGCTGCCCAATCAACCCAAACGTGACCCAGGTTACCCACCCAAGTATTCAGTGAGTCTTGCAGATGATTATTTCATTTCAACTGCTCATATCTTTCAGTAAAGAACGCTTCTATCCGCGGGAATATTAGGGTCCCTCCTAAACTACAGCGCTGAATAATTCCACGAAACATTGGGGTTATCTTGAAGCTCGTTCGTTCGAAAAGAAGCGCCTGAAGAGCTTCATCGGCGACGCAGGCGCGGCGGCTGATTCCCCGCCTGCCAGCCCAGCGCCACGGTCCAGATGATCAGAAGCGCTCGGTCTTCATCCCGCTCACGTTATACGACGGCTTGATGTGCAGCTAGAAGGGACCTTTGACGTGAGAAGAGACCGGTGGGGCTTTGAGTTAAGGTGGGATGTCAGATGGTCTAAAGCGTGGAGTTTACCTGCAATAGGAAGATTATTTTTATAGCCTTGTACCTTCCTTTGGTATATGATCGTTACCCTTCTTGGGTCCATCACTTCTCTTCTCTCAATCTCCGTCCAATGAACCGTCATCCCCATCCCATTCCTATGAAATCCCCTCACTCTAGTCCCCACCATTCTCTTCCAAATTGGTCTTCGGGTCATGCATCAGGGTAACCCTTAGCTGTCCCTGTCCATGCTTCCGATAAAGGTTACTCGCCAGATGGACTACACTATGACTGGCGCTCTGCTGCTTTTACTACTCTTCTCCCTCGTACAGCTGTCATTGCAGGTAAGAGCAAGAAGTAGCTAGAAAGAACAATTGCAATATTGAGGAGGCAAAGCGGTGTGTCCCATTGTTAGCTGGAAACAACCATGCAGTCAGGTTATCAGTTTGGTTCTGCTCGATCTGCTTGACTCACGGCGGCTTCTTTGTCATTCTAGGGACACCCTCTGGGCACCTTACAAGTGCATCATCAAGGGGAGACTCACATCCTCACGTTGTTTCCGGAGCAAGACACATTCGAGGTTGCCCATTCTTTCTGCTTCGCTCAGGGGCTCCTGAGAGATGACTCTTGTGTTCAGCAAGTGAAGGTGGCGTTAGAGACCCAATTGAAACCCTACCGACAGGTCAGGCATCGTCCAAGCTCCTCTTTGTGTTTGTCTGATACCGCCACAGCTCTTCCTAAGTTCCCTCTTGCTTCCTCATAACTCCTTGTAACGTGATCTTTTCCGAAGTTACATTTCTGAGAACAAGTAGCTCTCTCTCTTTCCATCTTCTCCCCCGGTAGGGAAAATAAATAGCTGACAGATTTGTTCATGTTAACTAGGATGTCAACGTAGAAAAGCAACTAGGTGAGGCAGAAGAGGAGAATGCTCGGCTGAATGGGGAAGTAAAACGGAAGGAGGCGGGATCCGACAAGAGCTCTTCCCGTTTGGATACTTTTCCCCTCGGTGTGGTCCTGACTGTCTTCGACACTAATGGCGTCGGCCAAAAGAAGACAATTCAGTTTGTACCGGATCCTATGGCTCCTCTGGGTGCATCCATCGCCTCCTTCTGCGCAGAATGGGAAGTCAAAAGGCAAGACTGTCTCACACTTCTCAAGGAGGCACAAAGAAGAGCTAAGGTCAAGTTGGCAGGTTAGCAAATCAAGCCTCATTCATTAAGGGGCGTTGCCCTTCTCCAAATGTACTCTTGCCGCTCTGTACTGTCCTCAAATGGGTCCTTGCTCGCTCTTGTCCTCTAGCTTCCCAGTGAGTATCTAATAGTCTCTTACTTTATCTGCCACTGCTCTGCACGTTTACGTAATAGATCCTGCAGGTGCTTTAGAGCAGACCAAAGGTACAGCGGAAGGAGCAGACCAGGAGTTGGGGGGTCTATTTGAAGGGGAAGTAATCGAGGAAGCGAGAAGAGAAAACCCTTTAGTCTATGAGACAGTGCCAGCATGTCATGAGGAGGCACAGGCACCATCGAACTGTACGGCAGCGATGGGGCCCAGATCCGAGCAATACGTTGAGTTTGTGGAAGGCGAAAAGGAAGGAAGAACAGTCAAGTACTCTTTCCCAGTGACACTGGACAGACGGGTTATGGACCTGGAAGTCCTAGATGGAGCGTCGGTTGAAGAGGCGGGTAAGCACAGGAGAACATTTTAGCAATTTGGGGCAACTGAATAAGATTGATGATCACTTAGTCAATTAGTGTTCGTGAGAGATAGTAGACTTGGTGATAGGCTTTTAGCAGGCTCTCTTATCACCGACTGACTCTGTCCCTTTTTCATCATGCAGCCCAGCAGTTTATTGACAAGAATCAACTAAATCCAGCACACCGCCCAGCGATAGAACGCTTCTTAAGAAATGCTCTTATGCAGACTTCCACTCACTCCCACAGTCTTCTGGCCAAGCAGCTGAAGGGAGCGACCCTCAACAATCTCCTTTCCCGCTCTACATCAATACATCCACACTCTACCTCAGCGCATCACGAAGTGCTTCATCATAATCAACTTGCACGTAGCCCTGATGTCCAGGACGCCCGTGCTGGGGGTATAAACCAGTACGGAGATCAAAGGATTGTCTTAACCTTAGACATCGATGTGGACGACGTGAAGTTCAAGTTCAAGCTGCTAGAGAATGAAACTCCTGAAAACGCAGTGACGAGGTTCTGCCAGGAAACCGGGGTCCCAGAAAAATTTGCGCCGGCGATAGTTCAGGGTGTCTATCAGCATTTAGAGCGGCAGGGTAAAGCGATAATGGATACGCTACCTAGCAGGTGAGACAGTGCGGTTCTAAAGTAACAGTTCCACGGGCACAGCTCTCTCATTTTCTTGACTACCCTTAGCTCACCGCTGCATCTCTATATAAGTGAATGGAGCTTACGCTTTCTATGCCACTTGCCAACAACGTGGGAACCTTCTCTTCAGGCCATTGTGGCCCTCTAATCTCCTTACTTTTCACTCTTAATATAGGGCCAGCACCCCATCGTCTTCGCCAGACAATACCTCAGATTCCCTTCGGAATGTATCCGGGATAAACTTGGAGGAAATCTTTGCAATCTTGGCGGAGCTCCACGAGCCATATCCACAAAACGTCAGCGAAGTTGACATCGTTTTGGCTGCACAAGATCCAGATGCCATCCATGTAGATGAGACAGTCTACTGCTCAGTAGTTGCTCTCTTGCTACTCTTGATCCTGCATTGTGCAGGGTTCAGATTTCCGGAGGAACCAGAGGAACAGCATCAGAAGGGACCCCGCCTCACACTCAACGTAAAAGAGAAGGCAATGTTTGAGCCTTCAAGAAGTCCAGAGCGGACTTCTCCCACTTTCAGCGAAAACAGTGAGCCTGAAGTTGATCCCCATCCCGAACGGGAGGATATATCTCTTCTAATACCGTTCTTGCTGCACAAATTGATGGCCATGGAAGGAATGGCGTCAGGTAAGGAAGAAGTAAGCCTCAATGCCGCGGTCAGCAGGTAAATTCTAACTCCTGTTACTACCTTCCACGTGTCGCTGCACCTCAGTCTGCATATGCTCTCCAAATGGTGATGTCAAAGGGCAAACCGGAGGTGAGAGCTGGGATAAACAAGGGGTGAAGGAGGCCCTCAAAGCGTCACAGGTGTGTGCCATTACCCTCACGCTCTGTTGCAGAATCATGCTAACTGGACATCATAACCTCCCTTCTGCCATCCATTCTAATTCTACTCTTGCCTTGACCTCCTTTTTCGCTTTTGCAGCGGTCGGTCTTCACCGTGGGTAAGGTGCAGTTTCATGTGAAAGAGAAGAGTCGACATGGCAAGCTGATGTTAGCGACGTCGAAAGATGAGCGGCATGAACTGGTGAGCTGACATCTATTCTTCCTTAACTTCTTTGTATCTTCCACCCGGGGCATCCCTCACATTTATCCTTTTCTGATGATATACTTTCTCGAGACGTATCCCAGCCTATTGCTCTTTAAAATCCGTGGATCTTGGAGGCTATGTATCCTCCTAGAGCTCTCTACTCTAACGACTAGGGTTTAAGATCATTGCTTAATTGACTCCCTCCTGTCCCCAATTCTTCAGCTTGTGCTGCGATCTAGGGCGCTGCTGTTCCTCGTCAAAGTCAAACTGGGAGGCCAGGCTAAAGTTCGCAGCCGTCTTCTTGAAGTCTGCCACTTCCTGGAGCTCTGAGGGCAAGACTAGTTGTCCCACTTTTCAACGTTTTTGTGCGAAAAGGCAGCTCAGACTACATATAGAGGCCGCCTGTCACCTCGATCGTGGAGCCTGCAGAAGAAACCAGGCAAGACCGAGGGACAGGCGATGAGTTCATGAAGCAAAGCAAACAGCAAACCGGGAAAGGAGGAGAATCTAGCAAGCGGGAAGGCAACGCTAAGAGAGAAACACATGGAACCGGACCTGTGATATAGCGCGCGCTGTCCGAGCTTAGGAAAAGCGCTGCAGACGCTATGTCTTCTGGCTCTCCCATTCTTCCAAGAGGAATTTGGCGCAAAACACTATGCATCACCTTTTCAGGCACAGCCTGTGCCATTGGCGTGTTGATGAAACCGGGCTACAATGCCATGTGCTGGAGTAAGTCTAGACGTCGACCAACTAAAGCACATATATACATATATATATGCCTTACCAAAATGGCGTTGACTCTGATGTTATCTCTGGCCTGAGTAGAATAGCAGTTCAGAGATTGACGATTGTATGGAGGAGGGCCAGTAAATGTTTACCAGTTCCTTTGCTGCTGATTTAGTGAAGCCTATGACCCCTGCCTTTGATGCCGCCTAGCGTAGCGGTAGTTCGTCCGTTAGCGTCTGCTGCAACAAGTGGAAAGGCCTAAGTACTCACATAGTTGCACTGCCCTATGTTGCCGGTCTTTCCTATCTGGATGAGACAATACGTGGCTTAGCTTATCTGGGTCCCTCTCGTCATGCGAATGGGGCACTCACAATTGAGGAGATGTTGGTGATGGAGCCTGACAGCTCTGGAGAAGCTCTCATCTCTATGAGGTTCCTTGCAAAAGCCTGAGTCACGTGGAATAGCCCTGTAAGATTTACATCCAAGACCCTGCAGGGCAGAAAAAAAGAGGTTAAGATAAAACCTGTAAAAACGGTGCGAGCGGACGTACTGTTTCCATTGCTTTGGGTCCATCTTCAACAAGAACTGATCCTTTGTGATTCCTGCGGAGTTCACAAGAATCTTCCGCGGCTCTAAGTCAGCGGACATTGCCCTTAAAAAAGGTTCGCTGGCTTACCGATGGTGGTTGGGACAGTCCTGATTCCTTTATCACTTGGAAGGCACTCTCGACCTCATGATGCTTAGCGACATCGAGGGCTAGAGAGCTAAATATCTGGCTCTCCTCGGTAGGTCTAAGATCTCTCAGAGTCTCCTTTACCTTGTCCCTGCACAAGCACATTAACGACTGTAACGTGGGCACAAAGCGCTGGGAGATGGCTGTCCTTAAGATGCACTTACACATCTCGGTCCAAAAGGACTATCGAGGCACCAGCTTTTGCCAGTTCCAGACAGCAAGCGCGTCCAATGCCGCTTGCGGCACCCGTAACGACCGCTACCCGGGAAGCCAACATGATGGTAAACCCTTCGCCAGACAACGACCAAATCGACCACTCAGGGTAATGTCTGGCGTCGCTCTCCTGCAACTAGCCACTGGAAAGGGGAGAAGCGATGAGAAGTGGAGACGCAATGAAGACATCTGCAGCTGCCCAATAGAGCTTCTGATGAAGGTTTGGATGTTGATGCTCTTCGATGAGGCCGCCGACTAACAGACGAAGCTTTCAGTAGTCCAGGAAACATTAGAAAGCTTTTCATATACCCCGATCAACACCCGTAGGGAAAGCTTTGAAGTATTCGTTACGAATTAATCAGAACCACACAACAGTTTCTTGCTCATAGCCCGAGGGGACCCTAGCCGGTAGCGGCTACTGTAGATCTCTTCATCACTTCATCTCATCAATCCAAAGTCCGTGATGAAGGCTCTTTTTACCAGGGAGTTTTCTCTGGGCTCTTCGCGATGAACGGATGACCGCTCTGCACTGCGGATCGGGCACTGCGTTCCTATGCGCGGCTTAGTTAGCAGCTGTGTTATCCGCTAAGAGAGCCGTGCGTGAGTCAACTGACATACCTGGAAGGGGGATACTGCAGGGATCAGCGAAGCAGAGGAGATCTAGAGTGCTGGGAGGGTCGTTTGTCGCCTGTGTTCAGTCATGGCTGAAGCTGCCAAGCGCACAGAGCTAATTGAGCCTGAAACTAAAACGTCAGCTGAACAGACAGATGTCGAAGAGACATGTGCTACCTTCTTCTTCCCTTTTCGACTGCTACCTCCAGAGCAGATTACCACTCTTCAAAAGATCGGACTTGTCAACGCCAAGTGCGAGGTGCAGTACTCCTTGCAGATGTAAATGCGTTGCTTAGTCCTTATCCCTTACCCTGCTTCTGCAGATAAAGCTACTTAGGGACAAGCATATCAAGTATCTTATGACAGGTTTAGAGTCGCTATCGGGAAGCTATTCCTCTCTGGACGCAAGGTAGGTAGAAGCGTAATCGCACTTAGTTATCAGAGGCTCACGTCCCAGTAAGGCTAAGGCTCACCCCTTTGTACTCCTACCAGTCGCCCTTGGCTCGTCTATTGGATTCTGCAATCATTAGATATCCTAGAAAGCCTTCCCTCAACACTAGTGCCGAGGATACTGAGTAAGCTCTCACCGCACCATTGGCCGCTGACAGCTTATTGACCATTACGTGCAGGTACCTTGTCTCGTCTTCAGAGTTCCGAAGGGGGCTTTGGAGGAGGACCTCAGCAGGTAGACTACTCGGATAGGCCACAAGAGGAGAAGGCTACGAGTCTTCTCGTGTCGTTATAACCCTCACTTTTCTCGCGCGCTTCTTCAGCTGCCACATTGTGCTCCGACTTACTCAGCGGTCCTCTCGCTGGCTATAATTGGAACTAAGGACGCTTTCAGCATTATTGACCGCAAGGTTTGACTGTCTGATCAGTTCTTAACTCCTCCCTTGCTCCTCTCTCGCTGTGGCATCAAGTACGCTTCGTTTCTTGTCGTCGCTCATCCGGGTCTTCAAATAGCGGCTCCATATGACACCTAATGGTCGTAGCACTGCTGTCTTGCGCCTATCTGCCCTGTTTGCGCGCTGTTCTCCCTTCACCCCTTATGGAACCTAGACCTTACTTTACTGAGTGTTGCAGAAGCTGTATCAATTTTATCTGAGGATGAAACAACCAGACGGCGGCTTCAGGATGCACGACGACGGGTGGGACTGCAGTCGAACGATTCCTTCTCCTCTTACTCGCCTTTCCATCACGATGCTACTCACTCTTCTCTCTTGGTGTTCTATGTCCTCCCAGTAGCCTCGGCATAGCTGACATAACTCATTTGCAGGGAGGTGGATGTGCGGGCGACCTACACGGTTATCGCAATAGCCAAACTCCTTAATATTTTGACGCCGCAACTGGCGGAAGGTGTTGCGGATTGGCTGTTGAGCTGTCAGACCTACGAAGGCGGATTTGGAGGAGAACCAGGTTTTATTAGGCCGTCTAGAGTTACTGTTTGCTTATTGCTCAACTAACCGGGAAGGTCTTTAGGCAATGAGGCACATGGCGGCTATGCATTCTGTGCTGTTGCGGGCCTCGCTATATTAGGAGAGCTCCAGAGGGCCAATATCGATACCTTGACGGTACGGAGCTTCCATCAACACCTAACTAGGGACTGCTGGGAAGTGTGACACGTGTGAAACAGGAATGGATCTGTGCAAGGCAGATGAGCATTGAAGGAGGTTTCCAGGTCCGTTTATGATAATGCTTTCTGAAGTGACTTTGCTGTTGTCGAAGCTTACTACCTTGCGATATGTGTGGCCTTAGCTGGGCTTGCTTACATAGCTCCCCTCTCTCATGCATTGTTCTTCCACTTCCCTGTGGCAGGGAAGAACCAACAAGCTAGTCGATGGGTGCTATAGCTTCTGGCAAGGAGCCATCCCGATTATGCTAGCTGAGTATTTAGGCTGCAAATATCCAGGTCAGGAGGCCAATGACGAGACCCATAGTCTGGGGTCGACGTTGATCGATGAGGACTTTCTTCAAAAGTATATACTACTTTGCTGCCAGCAGGTGGAAGGTGGCCTGCGAGATAAGCCGGGCAAGTGAGTATCTGAACTAGGCGGCGACAAGATTTCTGGCTGACCGCTTTT
>FLMG01004215.1:90833-172237 GCA_900088475.1 Hyphochytrium catenoides
GTGTCACTTCTTCAATGGCTTTAGTCTTGTACTAAGTCGAATGCTACAGGCCTTCGTCTCCCCGATGTATAACATTAGGCGCGACTATGTGGAGCGATTTATGCAGTTCAGTAAGGGCTTGCCTTGTGACCATGCATCGTTATGCGGCGATTCTAGCTTGGCAAGAGGATGAAGAGCTATTAATGATTCTTTGTGGCATGTCTGCTAACCCAGAGCCAGCCCTTTGCAAGTAAGACAGAGAGCTCATGGTCGAGGGTCAACCGTGGTGTGGTGCTTGCCAATGTCCACCTCTCGAAAGCTCATGCTTTCATGGATGCCCTCTGCTATGCCCTCTATTAGGCAGCGCATCTCTTCCTAGGTGACAGAGCCCAAACTATGTTCTCCTGCCAATAGATTTTGGAGCCTTAGTAAGGGTGTTAACAAGGGTCAAGCAAAAGAAGCTTTGGTTATTGGCAATGTGGAGGGTGATGCAGGCTTTGCTCTCACTGCTTTTCAGGTCCTAGGACCAGAGTCCATCGAAATAAATCCCAATAGACTCGAAGGAGTGTTCCTTGGCCTGGCCGTGACTCTGGCTGGCTTAGTGGATCTTGCAACAATCATTTTTTGTTGGTCTTAGAGAGTAGTTGCTGTCAGGGGCGCTCGCGAACCCAGGTTGCCATATGCGCTATTAAATGATAGGGTGTAATAAGCCAAGATGGTAATGACATCTAAGATAACATAGCTATGTCTGTTCAAGAATGGACATTCGATTACGTAGACGATGAGGAAGAGAGCGGCATCGTAAGACGTCTTTCCTAGCCTCTCCTGACCTGCAAGATGGCAAGGCACTCATTCTTTTCAATACTCCCTTGGCGGTCAATTGTAAGCTCCAAAGAGACACAGAAGAGCTCAGAGGAAGCAAATGCTTCTCCTAGCTTCAGCATCGGCAAGTCGTATACACGCGGTGGTGGCCTCATTGGGGGTCACTCGGCCTTCCTTGCCACTAAGGTCCAGGCCTGGAGAGGAATGTACATTGGCGCCAAGCTATAGCAGCCTTCTACTAAGGTGCCTCTTCCCCTCCGCATCACGCCTCTCCTCTCTAGTGAACACCCTCGCCCTCTGCTGCTGAGACGCCACACTCCTCAATACGAATCAGAACTACAAGGCTCTTGACAATAACCCCTCGGCCACTCCTGGGGGAGGTTTCCACAAGAGGAAGAGAGAGATCAAACGGCAAGTGGAAAGCTCAATCCAGCGTTGCCTCAGCATCTTCGTCCATCAGCATCAGTCCTCGTTCTCCTTCACATCGGCGGCCGCCCTCTTCTTATGCTCAGTATCGTCTGGACCTTAGAACCTAATGCTGGTAGAGCAGGCCCATTCCTACCAGCAGATACCATCGTGCTCGATACTCTGGCAAGTATAGCACTTAGCGAGCATCATTGATAGTTGGGCCAAGAAGTTCTCTCTGTCTCCCTGAAGACTCTACCTCTACCGCCACCAATCGAAGAATGAGATGGAGAGTATTTGCACTTGGGGCCAGGACCCTTCCTACTGGGTAAGGCGTTATATCTAGTGACTTGTTTCAAGGAATGGCGCACGCAGGCTGATCGTCCCATTCCAGGCGCACCGTAAGCTTATGTGCTGTCAAGCCCTAAACGTCGATTGGAAACGCCTTCCTGGGGCTTTCTTTATAGGACATCAGCCTTCTGCTGGAAGAGTTGAGTTGGTGGCTTCATTAGTAGGAAGGACACGAAAACCCACGCAAGGTAGGCAAGAGGCCATTCTAGCTTCAACAATCCTGCTCTAACCACCTTTGAAGACCGTTTCCTGCTTGATGATGGCACAGGGGTAGTAGAATGCATAAGATGGGTCGACTCTAATAGCTCGCCTGCCGCCCAGCCTGCTTGGGAATCATTGCCTTTAGGGTGCACAGCCCAAGTTCTGGGTCGGATGAGGATCTTACATGCCCGAGAGGGAGACAAATTGTAGGCTCTACCTAATCCTTATCAGTCCCGTATATACCTTAACCCTTTGCTTTCACAGATACGTCTCCATCAACAGCATAAAGGCAATTGAGGATCCTCATTCCGAGCTCTTGCATTGGCTGGATGCCATACATTTTCAAAAACAGATTGCCATCTTGTGACTGTGCCTCCCGACCCCTACGGGAGCATATCTGGTTCACTTTTATTTATGTTGCGGTCAGACCCCACATAACAACGAATCGCAGAGTCGCAGGGTGTGTTATTATACATCGCATCTCTTTGCCTTGGCGTTACATCATGCCCTCAGTGCTTTGCTCAGGTCATATTGGGCTTATACCTTTTGGCTTCCACATTGCTATGAGCACTGAAAGACGATCCACCAGGAACCAAGTTGATGATGTCCTTCTTCTTCAGCTTCATCCCCGTCACTGGACAGGTCATCGTGGGCAGGACAATGTCCTTCAAGCAAGTCTCTAGCACAATAACACCTGAAGGCCTCAAAAAGACGGCCTTTTGATGGGTGATTGACTTCTGCGTGACCTCACAGGTGACGTACTTCTCGTTACTCGAGTCCTCTGTCCATTTAACCTTGGCAGGCATAAGGTGCTTGAGCTGTGTCGAGCCGAACATGAAGCAGGCTATGAGTCCTGGGCAGGCTTGAGGGTGATAGCATAGCAGATATGGATACCATCGTCGGACGGGTGCAGGAAAACCGCATTGAATGCGACTACAAAGAGACTACTAAGAAACAAAAAGAAAAAGCCACCTAAAAAGTCAAAAGGGCTATTCATCAAGCTCAGAAAATCATAGAAGAGTACCTTGAGCTGATCGCCCGTCATTGGATCAACAGTGTGAGTCCTCGGAGCTTCGATCCTCTCCTCCGCTCCAGGAGTGAAGTCTGGAATCCAGAAGGAGGTCCTCTTTAGAGCTTCTCTCTTCTCATCCCGTGTCTCTGTGTCCACCTTGCTGGCTATCTTTTGCTTGATTCCATCTTCCTCGGAGCCCTTCTTGCCACCGTTGGCCTTCCCAACCTGCTCAGCGTTGGTAACGAGTGTCAAAAAGCAACCCGGTGACTAGGGCGATGAGATCAGCAAAGAACAGAGAGAAGTGTGCTCTAGCCGAGATGAAGCCCGAGGCAACTGGGAGACCTCAACGAAGAGCGCGAACAAGAGCTGCAGATGAAGACTTTGGTGGAGAGAGCTTCGACATAGTTGTGGCCTACCTTGCTTACTGTTCCTAAAGAATCTTCTGTCTTCGTGAAATTCTGGATCTCTTTCCTACGTGCCCTGCAGACGAGATATTAAGCCTTAAGCATAGTGTGGGGGGACCTCGACGACAGAACCTCTTACTCTAATGCTGCCTCTTCTTCTCGCTCTCTCAAGCGCCTCTCCTGCTCCTCAAAAGCTGCTTGCTTCCTAGCGATCTCTTGCTTCTGCTGCAAGAGGTTATCATAGATGCACTCACGACAATAGAAGTATCCTCCGGGAGTTATGACGGGGTCTCTAGCCTTCTGGAGGCACAGACAGCAACTACCGAAGGAGATCTGAGAATCCTTTCCTATATATAAAACCAACGATCAGTCTGGTCGAGTAGCTGCTAGAGACAATGTGTGTTACTCACCGAATCTTCGCTTCTCGGTTCCATGGCCTGCCTTACGTTTCTCATGGTAGGTGAAGGCGGAGCTTGCAGTGTTATTTTTGCTGTGGCGAGTCATGGCTCGGCCAGCAGTGCACAGGTAGCGAGGCTGACACAGCTGTAAAGTGGCTGACACAGCTGTAGAGTACACGCGGGCAGTATCTCTCTACGCGTCACTAATGTAGTGACACAGCGAGCCTAAACGGCTTATTATGAAGAGTTAGCTGCTTTGGAAAGCACGACACAAGAGCTGCCTGATAGGAAGTAGCTCCAAGGCTATACGGGCCTTGAAGAGACGAAGAGACCAATAAGGTGGCTCGCACTGACAGGCGCTTCAAGCTATTAAATCTCGAAAGTTCCCAAAGTCGGGATTGTCTTCGTCTCTCTTCAAGAGCTTATAAAAGCTCTGTCTAGTACGAACCCTTCAACGGGTGTTCGGGAAGCAGGTGACCGATGGATGACCCGCACGATTGTCCCTGCTTGCTGCTTGCAGGTTCTGCTTTCTGCTGTAGCTTGCCAGATCGTCAGAGGACCCGCTAACGGCAGATGAGGATGGTCGCGCTTTGAGACATTCACAATCCAAAAAGCTTCCCTGGCAAGACTTCGTCAGAAGGTTCTTGGCCGGAGCAGGCGTTCTAGGCGGTCGTTGACTCATTCAATTGTATGGGTATGCAGAGGTCGTCAGAGTTGCGAACATAAGTGCTGGACAATGTCACATGATCTGGATAAGCTGACCAATTGTCGCTACCAGAGACGATGGTGATACCTTCTGGCTGTATCTCCATCCAGCCGGATCAGGTGCAGGGACACGTGGGTCGCTTCTGAAAGACGCAGGGTTCTCAGGTTCGGCCACCGTACCAACAACCTCTGAGAATGCCATTGATGAGAGGAGAACAAGGACTGTGGAATTGCTTGGGAAGCTCTGGATGGCTTCAAGATGTTTGCAGCTGATGAAAAAAGTAGTGGCCTTATCTGGAGCTTGGACTTTTCATCCTTGATCTCATAGTCTTTCTGGCTAGAGCTTCTCTAGCTTATCACCCCGTCCTCACCACCCGTCCACCTTTCTAGAAAGTGGTGGAGAAATGCATCTATGGAGAGTTCTACGGGCTTCAACAACGGCGCAAGCAGGGCGTCGTTGTCTGCACCATCACGATTGTCATATATAATATGACGATGTAAACGTGTATAGAGAGTAATATACCATGTACTGCCCTGGGATCAGACACATCGGATACCACATCTATAGCCGGAGAGAGGAGTGGATGGTAGATAGTTCTGAAAGCATGATTAGGACCTGATATGCCATGGAGATAGGATAGCTTGTTGCTAGCCCTGAGACTCTTCTCACGGGAGCCGTTCTTCAATTGTTGCTCAGCAAATGCGACGTGTGATAAAGATGGTATGCAGTTCGTCACTTCTGACTGTTCAAATCTTGACCGCGAAGTTGAGGGCGTTGGCGGGAAAAAAGTCAGTGGTAAACTTCTGATGGAGCATCAACAGCAAACGTCATCTCCCATGCTCCTGTCATCTTGAAGAATAAAGCCGATTAGAGCGTTAGTATGTGGTCGTGCTTGATGTGGTCCTTGGAGAGCGGCGCAGGTCGGCCTTTGAAGAGGAAGCCCCAGGAACTCTTATGTCCAACTTCACGGGAATGATGCGGGGGACTAGGCTGTTCAAACTTCTCACCTTCGACGCAGCTTGAGTTCATGATGCGTCAGAGCAGACCTTCAAAGGCAGGAACCTCTTATCATCGGGTCTATATAAAGTTTGCCTATATAAAGCCCATTACAAGGCTGTGAACCTCGTCCTCTACCCGTCTGAATACTATCAGTTCCGCCCACATGGCAGGGTCACGATGGCAATATACTTTTATTCTTCTTTACATCAAATAGCCCTCAGAATTCTCAGCAAGAGCCTGAGCCGATGCCTTAGCGTCGCAAAATAGCGCATCGATTTCTTCCACATCCTCCACCATAATCTTCTCTCGCCCTTGTGTCTCCGCGAGGATCCTTGAAGGAGTAAGCAATTGAACGGCATACCTACAATGTGTTAAGGAGAGCAAGGATGACAAAAGACATAAGCCAACCACCATCTGCTGAAGTTCTCGCACACCGGAGAATGTCATACCGAAGAGAGGTC
Source organism: Hyphochytrium catenoides (assembly GCA_900088475.1). Taxonomy (NCBI): domain Eukaryota; class Hyphochytriomycetes; order Hyphochytriales; family Hyphochytriaceae; genus Hyphochytrium; species Hyphochytrium catenoides. The sequence goes on from FLMG01004215.1 coordinate 96,572, forward strand.
CTTGAACCAATCTCACTGAGCACAGCGAGGGCTTCCTCATCCATCGAAATATTCTGGGTTTGTTTAAGGGCGGAGAGAGAGGAATTCAACAAAAAGCTCCATGGCCAAAAGAAAGGGGAATAAGGTCTCTAACCTCAGTTTGAGCCCTGATGGAGATAATTTGCACCATCTCCTCTAGAGAATACGGCAGGGTTCTCAAAATGAGCATACGGTCCAGGAGATCCACCGGTACACCATGGGGTGAGACCAGATCCGTCCCTCTGTTCATCGGTTGGAGTAGAGTTGAGTGGCCACTATAGTCAAGTCTTGCGTCACGAGTCCCTTACCTGACGGTCGAAACTCCTCTGTTGGTAGCAAAGATGACGATTGGGGCTAGAGTGGATTCAAGCGCCCTGTTAAGAAAGGTGAAGCACTCTATGTCCAGCATATGCACCTGCATGTACGTAACATGGTTCATTCGCCAGCACACGAAAAGGAAGGGCAAGACTATCTGGACAAACCTCATCTATGAAGAGAACCCCAGGCACTAGCTCTGCAACCCCTTGATCTATATAGCGGTTCACCACCTAAGAACACGTTTGCATAAGACAAAAGGACTCCATGCTGGGGATTGGAGGTGATAAAAACACCTTATTAATCTCCGTCCGAAGTTTCTCTGTGATTTCAGTCTTTTTGGGCTTAAGAATGGTCCCCATTAGTGATGCGATATCCTGCCCGCCTTCGTAGCACTTCGTCAGTCATATCTGTTCACAAGAGAGGGTATCAACACTTGGCACTATGTACCTTTGGGTCGGGCATTAGCTACGTCCAGATCATGCAGCGTGACATCTTGAATGATCTCTTTCTTCTTATGCACGTCACCCTTTGGCAATGGCACATACTCCTCTGCTTCAAGATCGAACTCTGTAGCGTATCTAAACGAAGCAGAAGAGAGTAGGACCTCTTGGTCAGCCCACTTGGGTTCTCTTTGCCTTTGCTCATTCCTTCAAGCTTTCAAAAAAATGCTACTTACGCATCACATCGACCGACACGCTTGACAGCCCCACTGTTGGCTTCAATGTATATTACATCTCCAGTAGCAACTTTTTCCTTTTGAAGTGCCTCATAGATGCTGGGATCTAATCGGAGCTGCTTTGAACCTGCAACAGAGAAAGGCAAAAGCAAGAGCCGGCCAGAGAAAGGCAAGTTACCGCTACCGTTCATTTCAAGGTCGTCGTACCCTCCAGAGCTGGCTGCACCTTTAGTTGTCTTCAGTCCGATTATAACGTGTGAAATAGTCTTTCCATAGCCTCCTAACGGGTTCTCTGCCTCTTCTGTTGTTAGCTCTGTCACTTCCCCCTCATAAACCTCCTTGTTCTCCTTGATCCTGAGCCCAATGGCACGTCGGAAATTTTCCATAAGGACCTCAGTCTTCTTAACCTCTGAAGAATACACTTCTGAGCCAACCATGGGGCAGAATGGAACCTTGAAAGCGCACAAGTCCGCAAATGTCAATGCTAACAAGTGGTGGTTAATGGTACAGGCTTTACTTAGATTCATACCTTGGGACCAAGCTCTTGAGCGATACCAAGGGCTAGAGCAGTCTTGCCAGTTCCCGGAGCACCGGCAAGCAGAAGCGCCCGCCCAGCCATCTTCTTGGAGCGGATGAGCTCCACAACAATGCCAGCACCCTGTATACAAGCATGAGCCGCTCGACTGAACAGTCACGCGACCGCAAAAAACCTACCTCTCGAGCTCGCTCCTGTCCCACGAGTCCAGCAGCAACATTGATGGCATTGCCTGCCTCATCAAGTCCCAGTCCTTTTATATGGGAGTGTGTCGCTACTCGCTGGGTCTTAGCTGTGCTCTGGACTTCCTCGATCTATGACCAAATGTTTAGGTATACAAGGCGTCTTTTTGCTGAAAGTTGCAGTTCATGCATTTCCACTGACCTTCATCTTCTGGATTGATGCTCAGCTCTGACTCCGCTTCCGCGCACAAGCGATTAACACACTCGTCAGACAGGTCTCAAAGACTTTTGAGTTTGATGCAGTCTATGCAGTGTTTTGAACCTTAGGAGCAATGTCTCCTACTTACAGCTCTTAAGGAGAGACAGATCGGCGTGCGCGCACATTGTCTACGGATGACCTGACCAGCCAATGATTGACGATGACAGGTCGCTCATGGCAGGGAGACGCAATGAGCTGCAGATGCTCGTACATGGAGTTCGCAGAGTTCATCGAAAGGTAGCCGCCTGTGCTGGTGCTGCTTCTATCAGTGGCAGCTTTAGGCGAGAGGTCACAACCGCTGCACTCAAACTAGGGGGAACCTCTCCTCATGCTGTGTATAGCCACTGACCTGGGTGGTGGTGAAGTGAGGCGCTGGTTTCCCAGGGGTGTGTGAGGAGCCCCCCACGAACTTCCTATCGAAAGTAAGGGATATTGATCTTGTATACCGCTAACGGTTAGCTATACTAGGCGTTAGCGCCTTTGCTGGCGGCACAAAGGCAGAATGCGAATCTGTTGGGCGATAGCGACGACGAAGATCATCTGTGGAGACAAAGCCCAAGAGCCAAGAGTTATTGCGGCTGATTCTTCGAAAGGATGCATGGCGAACTCCGACCATGCTGATGAGGGGTAGGCGATTGATAGCAGAGAGAAGGTAAATGATAGACTTTCTGTGAAAAGAGCATCCCTTCACTATAGCCCCGGAGAAGATAGTTATTTCAGTAAACCAGAGTCTCCATCTGTCAGGCTACACGAAAGGATGCAGACGACCACTCCGGTAGCGAACCCGTTCGTCCATTGTTGGTTTTGCCATCTGAGACTCTGAGGAATTTGTCAACTTAAGTGAGCATTTTCCATCTTGAGACAAAATGGAAGATCCGGACAGGTCCTCGGAGGAGGAAAGATCTGTACCCTCCTACCGCTATGGACAGGCCTTGCATGTAAATACCGGGCCACAGGATGGGAGACGGAGGCGACCGTACGGGAGATCTGTAGACTTTGCAAGTGACGGGAGCTTGGGGATGAGCTCCTCGTACTACCAGATGAATGCTGCAGAGTCGTCTGAGGCTCAGCAGCTTACCTACCTTCTACACAGCCCTACGGCAGGACAGATTGATTTCGCTGATAGCTTCACCCCTAGAGTGGAATACCCCTTCGACATTACTCCCTTGTATGACCCCAGAAAGAAGTTTCCAGCAGCGCCACAGGTTGTCTGTTCGAGATAGGAGGACAGGAGTTCATACAGATTCTCTTTGCTTGTTCGTGCTCTCTTACACTACCTCTTGCCGTCGTCTCGTGGTACACCAGTGGTATGAGTAACACCTCATCATTCTTCGTCCCGCTCCTAGGTCCTTGACTCGGTAACACCTAGGCCAGGAGCAGGTGTCTACCAAGGCGGGAAGCTTCAGTTTTGTGATATGTACCATAGCAAATACATGCCTGTAGAGAAAGAAGGTAGGCCTTTCTTTCAAACCTCTTCCTACGTGTCCAAGACTGAGAAAACTTGTTCGATATTTATACGCAGGCTGGGTGCAAGTGTGGAACTTCGTCGAATCTCCGGCCATTCTTTTCCTCGTGGGTACGCTCTCCGCTGTCCAAGGTAAAAGCAAGCAAGAGTGAAGGAACCTTCAAAAGTGCAGCAGGGCGTATGTCCTGGTACTTGTTCCATAGGATTAGTCCTGACCTCTATCAGCCCATCACTCTTCATTTTCAAGTAGGAGGATGCTCACTTGCTTTGAACCTTCTTGTTTACCTTAGATGCTTGGATTGATTGGATGATCAACCATTCCCATAGAATGTTAGGATACTTTGAGGACATCAGTGCTCCAGTTGAGGTTGCGTATGCCTGCTTCACAGCCTGCTTGGCTTGTCTTATAGTGCATTGGTGGTAAGACTCAGAGCTCCAGAGGGAGGAAGAGCGTCAGTTGCTAAAAAGGGTCAAGTGGGGCAACAAGAGGAGAGAATAGTGAACTGTGGTTTGATGGACTAACTCATCGCTCAGTCCGCAAGCAGGAGGATCTGGGATGCCTGAGATAAAGGTCGTACTGAGTGGAATCATCAACAAGAGCTATCTGAGCGTTAGGACCTTCATGGCCAAATCGATTGGTAAGGGCGATGGATGGAAGGATTCACTAGATTTCATTGTGCTAAATAGAGGATAACGGGCACCAAGTAACAGGTGTATAAGGGGATAACATGGCCTCCTGTCTTCTTAGGTCTCGTCCTGGCATTTAGCGCTGGTCTTTCCATTGGCAGAGAGGGTCCCTTTGTACAGATCGCTTGCGCCATAGCGGATTCATTGATGCAACTTCCATGCTTCTCAAGAATTAGAGAGAACTCCTCCAAGCGTCTTGAACTGCTGGCATGTGCTAGTGCCGCAGGGGTATCAGCGACCTTTGGAACACCCTTTGGTGGAACTCTGTTTAGCATAGAAGTGACTGCTACCTTCTATATGATCAGAAACTTACCGAGGTACATCAGCTAAATGCGCTCTGTTAACCTTTCTGGCAAAAAACTCTGGGATGTGTTGGCCTCGTAATCACTTAGTAGAGGCGATTGACAAGGTCATCCTCACTCCTGATGGCAACCCTGTGCCTAGGAGGAAGATGAGTCTTCTTGGATTGCCTCTCTTACCTGTATTGCGCCTCCTGAATTGTCGTGATCCAATTTCCAGCCCCATTCGCTTTGGTAATCTGTACTATTTGATCCCGTGGCATTGTCCTCACTTGGGCCCCGGGTATCTTTGATATCTTTGTAGGGCGTTCTTTGCGGCTATGTGCGGGGCTGTGTTAGTGGTTGTTATGGGCAAACAGGGTCAGCTTGCACTGTTCGAGACCACATGGTCGCTTAGGGAGTATCAAGCTCGAGTACTGAAAAAGGCCCAAGTAACGGATATGGCAATCAGCGCTGTTCTGGGGTAAGGGCTGACCTGCTGGAACCGAAAGCTTCTCAGCGCGTAGGCCTCTGATACTCATCTGTTCTCTGACTGACTTCTCTTGTGGAACTATCTCGCCATAGGATTATTGCGGGCCTCTTTGGGGTGATGTTCATCAAACTTGTAGAAGTACTCATACGGTTCAGAGACGACTTCCTGTCAAGGCCCACTGGTTTTTTATCAGCAGTAGCCAAAAAGTTTCTATTAGTCATCGTTGTGACCGCGGTGGTCAATATTGTCTATGACATCACCGAGAAATCCCTTTTCTTGGAAGGAACCCAGAAGACTTTGACGGACTTCATCTTTCACGACGAGCTGCTTGACCCAAACATCATCTCCATCCCGCTCTTCGTCTTCTTCCCGCTGAAAGTCCTATTCACAGCCATCTGCATCACGCTGCCGATCCCAGCAGGTTAGTTGCTCTCTAGTTTACATCGACCCACCCCAACATAGTCCGAAATGTTGCGACTGGCCACACTTTGTCCTTCTCGTAAACCTCTAATCTCAGTGACCTCGCTCTCGCTTCAACACGTCTGTTTCAGGCCTTTTCACCCCCACTTTCCTCGCCGGTGGCGCATTTGGTCGATGCTTCGGAGAAATCATGATCAAGTATTTTCCTGCCTGGACCTCCCTTCAACCATGGGAATTTGCCCTCGTTGGGGCTTGCGCATACAGCAGTGGGGTTACGCGGGCCATCTCAACAGCGGTCATCGTATTAGAATTGACTGGGCATCTGCATCTGACGATGTACATCGGCATTGCTATTATTTGTGCCTATTTTATTGGCAATCGCTTCACCGTGAACGTGTACGACCATCTTATCATGGCCAATGATTTACCAAGACTACCCTACTTGCCAAAGGTGGCCTACGATATTCCTTCGTGGGAGGTACGTAACAGAACTCTGCACTAACTGCGGACCTATAGGACCAAAGTCGAGTTCTGATGGGTGGTAGTCCTAGTCTTAGCGGTGGTACTCTCCGGGGAAGTTATTTGTGGACCCTGTTGGAGTTCTCGTGATTTAGGAGTAGGCCTTGCAGTCCCTTTTTATCAAGTGTCCTGTTCTGTCCTGTTCTCATCAAGATATGTAATGGTGTTCCTGTAGGTCATGAAGGAGATATCTCGCATGCCGTTCTTAACTGCTCAATCAACGTATGCAGATGCTGCCACACTGCTCCAACAGTCAAAGGAAGTGGTCTTTCCCGTTGTGCAAGATGAGGTCAGATCTAAAACTTGTCGTATTGAATAGTTCAAGTTGCAACTCCGGCAAAGCCTTTGATGTGCCTTCAGCTTCCGCATCATGCTAGACATGCCTAAAAACGAACGAAGTGGATGCCTGGTGATAACGCTTTGACGAACAGTTGGCATTCTTTCTTTCTTTCACTAGACTTGCGCCATTCAAACCTGTCTTTCTCTTGCTCAGAACCACTTCCCTCTCATCTTGCAATTTTAGCTTTTGATTTTCCGGTCATTTAACCAGCTACTGCAGGTAAACATGCTGTTGGTGGGTGCTGTGATGCGGTCGGAGTTACGATCGGGTATCAAAGCCCTGACTAGCACCTCAAGAATGATGCGGCGACTTCAGCGGCACCCATCGCTAAGAAGGGAAGCAGAGGGCGTGCGTGCTGAACTGGCTCGCTCTATTTCTCAGAATGCAGGATTTCAGGACCAGATTATCTTCGCCTTCAACCGAGGCGGGAGATTCTATAACTTGGTGAGCAAAAGACATACTAGCAGGGAGATCCTGTGGTGGATAGCATTAGTCCCAAGGGGCGTTTCTACCTATTGTCGTCTTCCTTGATGGTTATTCTCTCCAGCTTCCAGTCAGTTGCCACTTTTTCGAATCTACTGCGTCTCTGAAAGTAGTGCTAACACTTGTAGTTATTGTGACAGAAAACAAGCCGGGAGTTGCGGTTGAACGACCCTTTCATCGCCATCGATCCTGCTCCTTTTCAGATCGTCGAGGCAATGCCACTAATCAAGGTAGTAAACATGCAAGTGAACTCCGGCAAAGGATGCCAAGTGATGACCTATTCGTTTCCATGATTTCCCCAGGTTGACCTACTGTTCCGAATGCTAAAGCTGAATAAGACATATGTCACGAGGCAGGGCAGGCTGGTATGTGTTTCTATGGCACAGTTCCTTCGTAAGAGTCTTCTTTAGCAATTGTTCCACTTAATAAGGAACACTTCTTTTTCTCTCCCCATCGCCCATGCAGGTTGGAATGATATCCCGTCAAAGACTTCAGAATTTCCTAGGGACATTGAAGCGGCCGAAGAGTTCGTTTACCGGGACGATATGGAGAACTTGTTACGAATCACTCACACGCGTGTTTAGTCGAAGTACAGGGCGGTATGAAAGGCTCTGAATGGGAAGTGTCGCCTGGCCTCATCATATAGTTGTGAGAGTCATGGCTTCAGAGAGGCGATGATAGTTCATTGGTTTACCGGCTTGAGTACCACTAGCTGCCTATTTATATCGTGAAAGGACTATTCCTATTCATCATCTCTTTAACTACTCTGTCCTCCTAGCTCGGCCGAGTTGATGCTTGGGGCCCTTGAGCCCTTAGCTTGATTGAGTAGGACTTGAAGGTGATGGCCAACCATCCCATTCTCCCACCGTCCCGGGTTCTGAGGGACATCTGTAAGCTGATGCTCTCGGGCATAAGTCCTCCGCCTCCATGTATGGGATTTTGTTCCATCTTGGATTTCTTGGTGGTTGGAGTGAAGATGGCTACTTCCGCTCAAATTGTTCGGCGGATCTACTCTTGACAGCGAGCTGGTTTACTTCCTTAGACACCGTTACATCGCCTCTCAATCATCCTGACGCACCCAGCTCGTTTTTCCCTACCGGTGGTGCTGATAAAAATGAACCATAGAACTTCAAACAGATTACGGGAGCTCATCGCACACGTGGTAGAATCCAGGCTTTCCGTTCCAGATCATGATGTCACTTCGGAATGTGGGAAGGCGCGAGAGTCTCCAAGTGAAGGTTTGGTTAGGCTTCAGACAAAAGAAATATTCAGCTGCGGTCTGCTGACTCGCAAGCGCTCTACTCCTGAGGCTGTGTACTCGCCGTCGCTCCAGTTATTGAGATTCTTACGTGCCAGGGTGAGGTAGCGCAATCCTTCCGCTCTCTCAGAGATGAGTGAGAGAGTGCGGTCTGTAATAGCGCAAAAGGCGATGTCTGGGAGGATACAGTCAGACCTTCACGTTTGTTCCCCGCCGTGTAGACATCCTTCTTTCCGGTTGGTCATATCTCCATACTTTCACTTTCAGATGCCTTCCTCTCTTCTTACCTAGGGCTTTTAGGCAGGGACATGAGCTCAGTACTAGCTTGATGGTGTCGTCATCTATAGCCTCATTGCCGCACAAAGAGAGCCGCTCCAGAACGGGGAATCCAGCCAGGAAGCCTGACATGGCATTACAGATATTACCGCCGATAATACTTCGAGATATACAGAGAAGTAGATCAACAGATCCGATGGGGAACAATGACAGAGAGAGATACCAACCATGACGATAACGGGTGGTAGATGGGCAGAAGTGGGAAAAAGAACCAGCGCTTGGAGGTCGATGAGGGAAGTCCGGACATCGAGAAGTACTGACTAACCAATATCCTTGGCGGTATAACCGCGGACCCAACTCAGCTCAAGTTCCTGCAGCTCTGCCCGTGACGGCCCCAGAACCTCCGCTAGAAAAGGGACCCAGCACGTTTCCACGCGGCAGCCTAACAGAGCGATCTTGGGTCATACACACTTTTGTCGACAAGCCACTCCAGCTCCTTTGTCTATCTCTCCATTTTCCTGTCCCAGCCCTAAGTCTCTCATGTGCCGTCTCTTGACTAGTGCTAACGCTCCAAATGTCACTGCCTGAGTAGGTCTCAGACAATTCCCTGTTGAGTAGTTCCTCAATGAGCTAACTTAGTCCCCGCCCACACCTTCCTGCCCGAACCTGATATCCGAAGGGCCCTAAGCACAACCCTGGGACAAGCGTAGAGAGCTCTATCCAGTCCAGACAAAGAGATGTTGCACCACGAGAGATCCAAACCTAAAGGATAGGTCCTTCCGCCGTCGCAGCCGTCCTGCTCTAAACCACTCGATGCCGCAGCAGCGCAGTCAATCTTCCGTAGAATTTTGAACAGCAGCGAGTCGTCGACAAGCGCGTAGCTATCCAAGAGAGAAAGGAAAGAAAGAGCGCCAGACATAACAGTGAAGGTGAGCAGTGCAGGAAGCTCTGCCAGTACTTTGACCGCTTTATCTTTGCCTGAAGGAGCAAACAGTATAAAAGGAGGCACCAATTACGTCAGCACTGAGCCGGAAGTATCTTGTCGATAGTGCTTTACCCAGTGCTCTGACGCTGCAATGGAGGGTATGGACCGTAGACAAGAATCTGAACGAGTACTTCCGCAGCTCAGAGTTGACCGATGTGCACTGTGAAACTTCATAGATCTCGAGAAAGCCCAATATGTGGATCCACAGCTCGGTTGGCAGAACACATAGGTGTGTCTCCTTCATACTGCAGCTTCACAAGCCCCTCTGCAGCATTATCCAGGAACTCTACCCGAACTCTCGCTTGGCTGAGAGCACATGCCCGGCTGCCTTAGGCCCATCGATTGCCTCTAGCTACCCTCTCGTCCCATTACTTGGTGTGACCATATGCTGATGAAAGAACCCCTACCTCTCCTTCAGGGCTGCAGAAGGTGCCAGACCAAAGGTTTGTGACCAAGACTGAAAGATCTGACCGCGTGCTTGGCAAGAGCTGGGGCAAGCATCGACCTTGTGGCCCCTAGTCCCTGGCGAGGTGACTGGGCTGGCAGGCTTCTGTGCCTTTGTCGGTTCATTCTCTCTTAACTTTTTGTGCACTTTTCTGATTCTTGGTTTGAGACTCTATATATGGGTAGCCGACGACTCCCCCCTGTATTATCTTAGCTCAAAAAGCCTTTACCCATGGGGTGACAAACCTTCATCTTCAGGAACTCCTATCTTTGGCAGGCTTTCTTGTTGTCATGATCCTGGGAATAGAGATCAGAAGCCAGCCTCTGAGAGACAGCAGAGCCTGCACGGCAGTCACTGTTGAAAGTCCGCGGGATAGCAGACCGGGGTGGGCGATCAAGGTTGAAGATACATCTCGACACCTACCAGTGATCGGCACCGCAGTGACACCGCATTCCTCCCACCAACAGACGCTGGAGAGCGACGAAGAAAGATGATACGCACAGGACCGCTTTGTTTCGTGGTCTCCAGGACCATCCGGACACCTACCATTCCGCGAGCGAGGATCCGTTGCCGAAGGTGAGTTGGAGTGCCCAGCAGCAAAAACTCATACTGAAAGTGGTGTGGCTGAGAAGACGAGCACCCTGGAAACGATACTAAGCTTTGTTGAAACGATGGCGCTGCCTTGGCCTTCATCACCAGATGGCAGTCGACTGCACCAGACGGCGATACACAGAAACCCAGCGGCGGACGCTTCAGGAAGATGTGGAAGAGCGTCACGAGAATTGCGATGCCCGCCTCTCTTGGTAAGAAGACGTGTTCGGGTTTCTTCTGTTCAAGCTTCACCGTCTTCCCATGACCTTCTCACGGCCATCCTTCGCAAGGCTTTCTCGTCATAGCCGCGCTTGACTTCTACCATGTCACCCACCCCACGGAGCCGGATAGGGAGCATGCACTGAAGATGCTAAGAGAGAGGGGGGTGAGGCCGACTGGGGAAGAGCTACAACTCGCAACACCCCGACAGGTGAGAAGAGGGACTAGCGAAGGGGTTACTTACGCTTGGTCGGTGTTCCCAGAAGAGGGGTGGCTGACAGACAACGGGAGAGAGACGAAGCCATGTCGAAGAGAACGGGAGAAGAAAGAAATAGGCAGAACCCTATCAGACACAAAGAGCTCGAAAAAGAGAGAGATCTTAAGAGAAACAAGAGGAATAGCCGCCTACGTAAAAAGGAATAACAGCCATTGCTTGCGACGAGAGGAGAAGGAGGGAGAGCAATTCCTCCACTATAACTCGAGATGAGAGAGTTTACCAGGCGAGGATGGCTAGAGACCGGCGATGTTGCACGGCTTCGGCGTCTCACTTGTTCCGTTATCTATTGCAGCAACTCGCTCTTAATATGGTGCCCTACCGCATCCTCTCCCGCGCTTGGGGAGCCGTAAACGAGATAAAGCTGTAAGGGTTCCCTTCGCACTTACCCTACTGTCCTTCCTCTTCCCTCGCCTCCAACTAGTCCCATCGGTCTCCGGAGTCTCACGATGTGGCGGCTTGGAACCCAGCTCTTTGGGTCACTGGAGCACTAAGTCGGCTCTTTCCTTACTGACTCTTTTTTCACTCTGTGGCCTACGCAGACCAGATTGGGCTCGAGAGCCTATCTACAAAGCATGGACGAAGGCCTTCAATTGCAATCTTGAGGAGATGAAGTAGGTATCGCTCCACGGACGGTACTCTATCTTTAACTGCTTCTCGTTATTCGGCTGCTCTTCTTTGTCTCTACTCTCCACGTCAACTTATATATCCTACCATCCCACCAGTGGCTGAAAGTAACCCTCGCCATTGTAGGTATCCCTTAAAACACTATGAGAACCTGAGCGAGTTCTTCTCTCGACCACTGAAGGCACGTAACAGGGTTACTAGTTAAGCTAGGGAGGCGTGGGGAGCAATAGCTCGATGTCGAAAGGAAGTCTGCGTTGAGGGTGTACGGGTCTTCGCACTACAAATAGCAGAAGTATAGGGGTTGTGAAACAAATTCTAGGGTGAGTTGCCTCGTAATAGATTCTTTATTGGCTTCTATCACTCTTAGGAAGGATCGCGGCCTATTGACCTCGACCGCCGTGCGATTGTGAGTCCCGTGGACGGAGAGGTCATTGTCCATGGCATGGTAGACCCTGGAAATCCTGTACCGCTCCTCGAACAGATCAAGGTAAGCAGAGAGCATACGTTTAAGTAGAAAAGGTACTCTCAAAAGGCCATGCGCATCGGAAGAGTGATCGAGAGAGGCAAGGCCAGCCAAGAAGTAGAAGGTAGGACATAGGCTGACCACTCCATGCCTTCATTAATAGGGTATCAGGTATCGTTTGGATGAGTTCTTAGGGTTCTTACCATCCGTGGCGCGGAACAAAGATCCGAAAGGCGATAGGTAAGAGCACGTCAGAGAAAGCCGCAAGGTCGGCAACAGTACTCTCTGGAGCTTTAGGCACATAGGGCTGCTTTTACGCATTAGGGCGGAGGATGTAGACTGGCGGTTGGGTCCGACCAAGTTCCCTGTAGGTCGAAATTGGAGAAAAACTCTCATGTGTATGACCTGCTGAGATGAAGAGTGTGGCTTAGACTCGACTTTGTTCCAACCTAGACTCTACTATATCGTGATCTATCTGGCACCGGGAGACTATCACCGGATCCATTCTCCCGTAGACTGGCAAATCCAGGAAAGAATACATTTTCCGGGTAAGTGGTACCGCAAAGCTTTGAAGAGGCTAGGGAACGCGATAAGTGCGAATGATGTGCTCAAGAGGCGAATAGATAATGATGCGGCAATAGATAATGATAGGGGGATTGCCCCGAAGCTGCACATCCTTTAGAAAAAGAGCGTGATAGAGCAAGCCCTTCGAAGGGTAAATTCGCGCAAAGGAGCAAAAGATATTTCGAGGCGAAAGGGTTATCTTTGCTCACTTGCGCTTGCTGGGCTAGGAAAACTTTACCCTGTAGCGCCATGGGCTGTAAAGCTGGTTCCTTCTTTGTTCTCGCAAAACGAGCGCGTAGTTCTGAAGGGCGAATGGGAGCATGGCTTCTACTCCTTAACAGCTGTTGGAGCGCTTAATGTCGGCAGTATCCTGGTTAACATGGAGCGGGTACTGTGTCGCACTTCACCTATCTCTACCTTTAGGCAATGAGGCAGCTCAGCTCACTCCTTTTAAAACTTCTTGGCCCCTTTTGTCGCATGAAGGTCCTTTGTTGTCTACTTGCTTCCTTGCCCTTAAGCGATCATCAGCTTTGGCCATTCAATATTTCAATGCTTCACTGCCTTCAACTTAACTTTCGTCTCTTTCAATCTTAAACGTATTACATCTCCGCCGTTCTCTGTCGACCTCGCATTCGAGAGACCGCCACGCCCTAATCTGCTTTCGCCTCGTTTCTCCCGGCAGAGCCTGAAGACAAACGTCAGCGGCCAAGGCAACTACCTAGGGAAACCTCACTATCGTCTGTACAACCCGCCTTTTGCTTCTAAGAAGGGTGATGAAGTTGCACAATTTAAGGTCCGTATGATCATGGCTGGGCTCATCATTGAACTTTATTCGAGCAAGAATGGTACACACTAGAGATGGAGAGGGTCCTATGAGTCTCGAAGGCGCGAGTTACACTTACTCCGTCCTTCCGCTTTCAGCTGGGCTCCACGGTCGTTCTTGTCTTCCAGGCTCCTCAGTCTTTCTCTTTCCTTCAAAAACCAGGCCAATCGGTAAGTCCTGCCCTTCTTCTGTCCTTGTCGCAGTTACCCACCACCGATCCATGTCCTTCTTTGTCACTAGGTGCGCATGGGCTTACCCTTTGGCGTCATTGGCAAGAAAAGCTGAAGCGTCAATGTGATCTTCTATTTCTATTAGTCCCAAACCACAGAAGGAGCCTTGGTATGTAGTTAAGAGGCCCTCTGCGCTAAGTAGGAGGCTCGATGCTTATGCTAATATGTGGGTGAAATGGATTGCCGGATCTCGTGAGAGATTGCTGTTCCTTCCATGGCGTCGATAGGGTTTTTGTGTTGGAGGGACTGGAAGCTCAGGCATTTGGGGCCCCTGAGCTTTCTTAAATATGATGCAGGACCGCTCTAGGCGAAGTAATCTAATGCAAGGAGAATGGACCCTGCTGCCACTAGAAAGGACACCAAGTATTTGACAAAATCGTCGCTGTGCTTGATTGCGGACGTCAGGTATTCCCCAGCCTGCAGAGACAGAGCGATGTAAATAGCTGAGGGCGAAGGATAGCTAATGCCGACACGAAGCAACACAGGACTTCCTGCTGGTGGAAGTGGGAAGAGACCATCTACGTATCTGAGGTCCATACCTCCTCCATGTCAGATCTGCTGTTGACCGCCGTAGAGTAAATGTTCTGGATCTCTTCCTGTTGCTCTAAGACTTTATCGGAGAAGACCGATAACAAACTTGATATTTCATTCATCTTGGCCTCCACTTGGCTAGGAGAGAGAGAGTCATGGTTAAATATACTGACTAAGAGCAAAAAGACAGCATTTCAGGGTCCACACAGACTTGAAGAAAAGAGAGAGAGAGGGAGGAGCAGGTGCAGCTGGCATCCAGATACAGCAATGCTCACCGCACATCCTCAAGTTCGCTTTCTAAATCGACTTCAAGCAGTTGGTTCTCGGCACGGAAGATGGCCTCTTCCTCCTCATCAAGCACCAGTGGGTCTTCTTCCTGAAGCTCAGCTAGCATAGACTGCGCCGACTGAATCGATAGAATTGCATCCGATTATTCTACGTGGCAGAATAACGGACAGTAAAAAGAAAACATAGAAGGAACTCGTGGACGGAGAAGACCACGATTAGCTTGGGGCAAGGCGCCAATGTGTCAACTTGAAAATCAAGAGCTGAGATGAGAAAGGACAGGCCACCGCCTGACAAGACTCTAGCAGCTGATACCTTCTGTCTCTCCTTCTCAGGCGTCTTAATCCGAAACGGGAGCGAAAGGTCATCATCCGCTTTCTGGAGCACAGAGGAAAACCTATCAAGAGAAGCAATTAGCCTTCATGGGGGGAAAGGGGGTAGCCGCCTTCTGCTTATGGGTCATGAACTGATTGACAGCGATTACTAGATGTGACTATAAGTGCCCAACATTTTGCCTTTACCTTGCTTTCTCTTCCAGGGATTGCTGGTAGCGTCGAGTGCGCTGAGCGTCAATAGCTTTTGCCAGACTCCGGAGCCGCTAATGGTATCATAATTAAAGGAAAGATTGTGGTTCGGCCTTTATCCTCTGTCCAGGACAAGCTTTGACCTCCTCCAGTTTAGCGCTAAACCCTCATAATTGGTAAAATGGCCTCTATCCCGTGCACTTTCCCTTCCTCTTCCTCTATGTCTCCCTGTAATTTGTTCTTACCTCGAGGGAGTAGACCACAACGCCCTGCTGATGAGCTGCCTGGTCTAGGCCTGATGTGGCCTTACCTGTGACATCGAGGCAAATAGAAGCTGAGACATTGTAGCCAACCTGGGCTCCTAACTAACACCGTGTGAAGACGAACACATGGACCTCTCTATGTCTAGAGAGACAAAAGCGAGTCAAAGAACAATAACAATGGATGAAGAGGATCACGTAAGGCTTTAACGCTGATATTTAGTAATCACCTGACACCTGGTGCTGCAGAGCAGATATAACCCTTTCGCACTCTTGGATGAAAATGATAGACTCCTAAGCCCAACAAATATAAGTTGGATGGAACTGAAGAGGGGAGTTGGCTCATTGAAGAGCGATAGGCAAACAAAACATCGAGAAGGAAAGCAACCCCCTACAAGACGTTAGAGTCCGCAGTGCGGATCTTCCGACATGGAGGAGAACCAGGGATCGGCATGGGTTAGAGAAACTCAGAAGTTTAGAGATTGCCTCTGGCGTAGAGGCACTCACCGACTCGATATTGTCCTTTTCCTCTTCGCTCATAACAGATCCAGCTCTTCTGGTTCCCCATCTGTCGTTAGAGGGGGTCAAGGTGTCCAAGTCAGCCAGACAAACTGAGAAGCTAAGTGAGAAGAGTCATCTAGACACAAGTTCCGTGGAGAGGGCGTAAAGTGAGGGAGCTATTAAGCGCCAGATGGTCAAACGCTGCTCCGAAACCTCGATAGTGAAGAAATTGCCTTCCAATCATTCCTCCGTCAGCCTTACTTGACTATGCCAAGATAGTAGGGAGCATTTTCTTGTAAGAACGCCTCAGTGGCTGCAATTCGCTTGACCTGCATAAGGGACCAACAACGATCAGGTGCAGAATGCGAGCCCTTGAGGCGCTTGAGGACAAAGCAGGAGAGAGCGCGGGACAAGGCTAACGAGAGACACTCTGAAGAAAGAGAATGCGAGAGCCTGCTAGGCTCCATAGCATTAATGGCACATGCAGGGAAAAAGATACTGGACCTAGAATTAGAAGAGAGCCAAGAATGTAGAGATTAGCAAAAAGCCAGCAAATAAGGAAGCAGTCAATCGCCGCCCTTAACGTACAATGCCCGCCATTTCTGCATCGAACGGGGTTTGGGGGCCGTCTTCGTCTGCCCCCTTCCGCTTTTTCTCATCAGGAGGTAGGCCCTTCTCTTCCCTCAAGGCCCTGACAAGCTCTTCCCATTGCGGTGTAAGGTCAGTCATCCTGCTTAGAGAGCTCAATCAGTGCATTCTCCAGAACCTCCAAGGCTGTACTTCCAAAATACTGCTCCTTGATGAGAGGAATAAGATCAGAAGCAGATTGAAGAGGCAACACTTAGAGAGCCCTTCCTGCCCGCAACATAGCAACTAGATCCCGATAACCGCGGACGGAGCTTTAGAGAGACGGTGGCTACGAACAGGAACCCTGTGGGCCTGTGGGCCGCTAGCAATGTATAGAAACTTATGCGGTGAGACAGGCAGGCGAGCAAGCAAAGCGGCCGATGAAGCTTTGAGGGCGACAGTCGTTGTTGATGCCACGTGAAGATTATTGTGTTCTACAATGCTGATCGTATATCTCTACCGCACTCTGTCATCCACAGTCTCAACTTTACTCGTATCTCCACCAAGCCTAGCTAGGAATAGATCCTTCAGAGACTCTAATCTAACTCTCTCCGTCGGTCACAGCCCCCATCTCATTTCACTCTGTCTCGTACGCCCTTTCTGCAGCAAGATGAGACTGATGCCTACACAGATTTATGGATTGTACACGAGAACATAGTCCACGAATTAAGGCTCTGCTGACAATGAAGTGTAAAGGTTTTCACTAAGCTAAAAGACTTTTGATTTCGTTGGCGGGAGTTTCCGAATTTTGAAGTGTTGACAAAAAACTCTTGTGAGCCCAGACAAACAGTGAGAAATTACACGAGTAGGAAACCGTTAGGGAGAGAGAGAGAGAGAGACAGAGAGAGAGAGAGAGAGAGAGAGAGAGAGAGAGAGAGAGAATGAAGAGACGGAGAAACATGGGCGGAGCAGCTCTTGAGACCTCAATGTGAGCTGCCACAGGTGCCTGACTTCCTCGGCATAGCCGACGAGTAAGATCACCGGCGATGCAGGAGGGTTATGAGCGATGGTCTCCTTGAAGGGCAAGGAGCAATGAGGGAGCTCACTAATGGAACGGGGAAGGAGTGACGCATTAACCTAGGCGATGAGAACAGCATCCCAGTTTCAAGATGACAGTTGCCGAGCGCTTGAATACGTCGTTCAACCTTGATGAGGACCAGCGAAAGGTCCTGTCTCTTCCCGTTCCTGCCGTCCATCTGTCTTCTGTTTCCTTTCTCCTCTCTGTGCCTTCTCCTTCAGCTGCCATCTTTTCCTATTTTACTTTGCTCTCTTTCTGACTCTCTTTCTCTGTGTATCTCTCTCACTGTGCCTCTCTCTCGCTCTCTGTGTGTCTCTTTCTGTGTGTGTCTCTCTCTTTCTCTCTCTTCTCTTTCTCTCACTCTATCCCCCTCTTTCCTGCACACTCCCTGACCCCTACTCTGACTCCAGTCACGAAACAGCCCCACTTAATCTTTCCTGCATAGTCTATATCGGCTGCGCCTTGTTATCTCAGTGTCTCTTGCTCTTTTACATCAGCTTGGACTAAGGCTTGTCTCTCCTGTGGTCCCAGGCTGTGGAAGCTGAGGGCGCTGTGGCGGTCCTTGCAGGGCCTGGTAAGTGGGGCGCGAAATGGTGCAGGCATGATGAGTCACCTGAAAGTGGAAGAGTTGCAAGGCCTGGACCGAAATAATGGGTGGAGCTCATTAGGGCATCCCACCCTTTTCGTCAATGCCTAGTAGTTCTCTCTTGGCCTCCGTCGTCGAGGAGGGCTCCTGTTGATAACTTCAGCTTTTTTCCTTTCTCTCACTTCACTTCTTATACTATGAGGTTCTTGAGCTCTTGTGAGGCTAATAGACGGACGTCACGTCATGATGTAGGCAGTGGCAAAACTCAAGTCATCGCTTCAAGAATTCTGAGGCTCATCGAGGAGCATAATGTCCCACCGCAGAGGATCTGTGCGCTAACCTTTACAAACAAGGCCGCAAGGGAGATGAAGGAGCGAGTGCAGCGCCTAGCAAAGCAGGACCAAGGAAAAGCAAGCACCGCCGATGGGGTGTTGGTGTGCACCCTTCACTCTTTGTCAGCAAAAATATTGAGAACGGATGGCCATGTCATAGGTAGTCAACACAATTCGATTCTCCTTTGAATATTTCACTCGCTCAGTCTATCTCTCTTTCATCTCCTTCACTCACTTACTTTTTCCTTTCGTTGCATTTTTCCTGTTTAGCAGTCCACGTAGATCACTCTTGCTTTTCTGACTCTTACTAGCGTTCTCCTTCGATTCTGGTCCTTGTTCTCTATCTCTACCAAGGAGACCTGTTGGTGGCTCCTTCGTTGCCCCGAACTCTATCGGCCGTCTAAATAATAATCAGCCCATCTCATTGCTGTCGTTACCCTTGTGCGCTATGCTTCATACTTAGCAATTCAAGCTCACTTTCACCTGATGGTCCCGCTTCCTCCCTCCATATTTGCTCTCTTTCCCTCAGGTGTTGACCCAAAGTTTACTATATGTGACTCTTCAGAGCAGAAGAAACTGGTACAAACTCTCCTGAAGGAGGGAACAGGAGCTCAAGGGGATGAACCCCATGGTCCGGTGAGAGATAGACTGGTTGGGTAACTTAGGACAGTCTTTCTTATCCCGAGTCTCTCCTGCTTTCTCGTGCTTATCTCACGCTCTTTAGTCTGCCTTGCGATTGTCGGAAGCACGCTACCACTGAACCGTACTTCGTCTCTACGTGGCACTCTCATTTCCAGGATGAGACTGTTAGAATAGAGGAGGTATTGGAGGCAATAGCGAAAGCGAAGAACCAGCTGTTGACTAGAGAGGAATGGTATCAAAAGAGCTCTAAAACAGCATCTGATAAGACCACCTTTAAAGGTGAGGAGCGGAAGAACAGGACTTCTAGCCATCCCATGTGCTATGTGATGAAGACACCTTTTGTGCTACTTTCTACTGGAGTGCCTTCACGCTCAATCCCTACTTCTCTGTTTTACTTGAGAATTATCCG
Source organism: Hyphochytrium catenoides (assembly GCA_900088475.1). Taxonomy (NCBI): domain Eukaryota; class Hyphochytriomycetes; order Hyphochytriales; family Hyphochytriaceae; genus Hyphochytrium; species Hyphochytrium catenoides. Next base: position 115,715 of record FLMG01004215.1, read on the forward strand.
TTATATCTTCTTGCCCTAAGTATTGCCTGTTCTCGGCTCTGGGCTTGGCTCTTCGCCACATCCCACCGGTCACGGTTGGGTGCTTCAATCTTCGTAACTCATTCGAGGTCGTTTCTCTCTCTCTCTCTGGGAGTCTCTACCTTCCGTATTCTTGGCACTGGAACTCCCAAATCTCATGTAGCTTAATCTCCACGTCTCCTCTCAACCCGCAGTTTGGGCAGAGTACGAGGTCTCCCTAAAGAAGAGCAATTGCCTGGACTTTACTGATCTACTGGTTCTCACCAAGCGGCTCCTGGAGCGCTCCGATGTGGTTCGAATGAAATATTCGCAGCGATTTCAGCACGTTCTTGTTGACGAGTTCCAGGATTTAAGTGTCCTTCAGTATCTGTTAGCGTCTCTTCTCTCTTCTTATCACCGGGCCCTCACAGTTGTCGGAGACCCCGATCAGTGCATCTATTCCTGGAGGTACGCAGCGAAGGAGATCTGGCAGATGTTCAAAAGGGATTTCCCAAACGCAAAGGTAAGGTTGAGACTAACCTAAGGCCCCTAATGCCTGTGATGTGATAGAACGATAATAAGCTGAGCGCCTGAGTATCATCTAGGCCGTATGTTATCCACCGATGGAGTCTCTATTCTAACACGCGTCTTTCTGCTCTCGCCATTCTGTTCACATTACCTGCAAAAGATGATCCCTCTGGAAAAGAACTATCGAAGTTCTCCCTCAATAGTTCACTGCGCCTTGAAGGTGATTAGTGAAAGTAAAGGAAGGATCAAAAAAGGAATGTGGACTCATAATCCAGAGGGACCGCCAGTTATAATTCAAGAAGTACAGTCTCCAGAGAGCGAAGCCAGGTACCTGTGTTCGCTCTCGCACTAAATATCTGGGGACCAAGCGCCGTAGAAGGCCGCATTTTCTGCCTGACCCTCGTGTCTCTTCCCTGACAAGCACTACTCAATCTTATGGTTCGGTTTTGTTTATCGGGTAGAAGACCTCCTTTTCTTATTTCAGCTACCTCCTTCCACCATGCCGTACGACTAGTGATTTCGTTTACGATCCCTTACTCTTCTTTGTTTCATTGCCATTCTTCGGGATTCTCGTGTGGTGCGGCTGATACCTTCCCCAAGATATGCAACGAGCCACATCCAGCGATCTCTGTCAGACTCTAGTTCGCAGAGCTCTGCTATCAAGACCATTGGGATTCTTCTTAGATCCTCCTCTATGGCCAAGACCTTTGAACATGGCCTTCTTTCGGCAGGGGTCAAGTACACGGTGGTTGGGGGAGCAGGCATTCTGGACCGCAAGGAGGTTAGGTGCTCGTAACTCTTCATTAATACTTAACTGTGACTATGGCCAGGCGCACGAATAGGTGACGGCGTGACAGTTCTCTTCTGTTAGCAGCTGCTTTTCTGTCACACCCTATCTTACCTGCTCTTTTGCTGGTCAATGTGCTCTCCGTACTTTCCAGGTCAAGACTTTACTCTGCTACTTGCGCCTGGCGCTGAATCACTCTGATGACTTAGCACTGAGTCAAGTGATCAATACCCCACGTCGAGGGCTAGGGGAAAAGACCCAGGAAGAGATTCGGAGCAAGGCTCGGGAGAACGGCATTTCGCAGCACGAAGCTTGTGTAAGGGTTGTCCAGGGTCGGCTGACGCTTAGTGGAGTGAAAGGTGAGTCTGGCTCCTACGAACCTGCCTATCCCTAGCGTTCACCCTGCCCTTGGCTTAACCATCTGACGGTCAGTGGGTCATGTGGAGTGTGGTGTGAAAGAGCCTGTAAATAGATTCTGCAGGAGTCTAAGCCGAGAGTGAAAACAGACTAGCGAGAGAGCGGAACCTCATTACACCCCTTGCACTTGACTGCGTGACTCTATTGGACAGGAGGTCACAACCGTCTGCAGCAGCTGCAACAGTTTCTGGAAGTCTTAGACGGGGTCGAGAAGCGAATCTGCTCCGGCGCACCCTTGATTGGCAGCATCGAGTATTTGATGGAAGCAATACAGTTTGAGGTAGGGCCAGTATTGTAGACGACACTAATGATGATGTGAACACCTCAAAAGAAGGGATGACGGTTCAGATCTCCGATCTAGCCCTGTACCGTCGACCCCTTCCTGGCTCAATTCTCGCTTCTCGCTCTGTCTCCCTTGATTATTCTTCTTCACCCTAAGACCTACGAGAGCAATCCTACTCACAGTATGCGTGGAATGGGTGCACATCTATTTGAAGCTCTGACAAGGGTCGCCGTTTGCTCTTAGGAATTTGTGAGGGGAAGCTCTCCGTTAAGTCCTACACAGACAGACGACATGGAGACCTGTAAGGCTTGGGAGAGTATTGAAGCTCTGCTACAGCTTGTCCGCTCCTTCACTTCAGGTAGCAGTTCTTCATCCAACTTCTTCAAGCCTGAACCTAGCTGACATGCCTCCTTCCATCTTTCTTCAACCTTCGCTGCTCAAACTTGCGAAGAGACGGATGATGGCCATGCGAAGCTCTCTTGCCTGTTGGAAGCACTAGCTCTCGGAGCAGTAGCGGACGATGAGACGGTGGGTGGCCTGTCTCTACTCGGCTTCTTAGTACCAAATTCTTGCGGTTGGGCAGGGTCAACAGCGGTGGTGGCAATCTTTGGAGCTTGATTCCCCTTCCTTTGCCATTGCCTCTCTCAAAGTTTGTGCCTGCTAATACGTCATGTGTTTTTTCCAGCCCACCTCCTCAAAAAAAGCGCAAGGAGCTGCTGAGGAAGAACCATTGTCACTCTCGCTGTCTCCGTCTCTTGCCCTTCCGGTGAAGGTAGACATTTCAACCATCCATGCCGCCAAAGGCAGAGAGTGGGATTTGGTCTTCGTAGCTGGAGTTGAAGAGGGCATCATTCCTCACAGAAAGTCTATGGAGGAAGGAGGAGAGGAACAATGGGAAGAGGAAAGACGATTACTTTATGTTGCCATGACAAGGTACCTGACTCTTCTCACCGTTCTGTTCGCACCGCGTACCAAGTGATGTAATGGCTCAGACATCTTCGCCCATATCGTCCTCCGGTCGCCTTCTCCCATATCCTCCTCCTGGCATGATACGTTCTTTGCTTTCATCGTTGTCATTGTGATATTCAGGCTTTTAATGTTGGTCTGGAGCTGCCGCTACGTCCTCACGTTTGTTGTATGCTCCTTCTGTCTGTTTGCAGGGCCAGAAAGGAACTCCACCTCCTTCGTAGCATCTATCGACAGTCCTCATACGGTTCTGTAAACGGATCCGGACGGACAGTTTGGTCTCGATTTCTGTCTTGCTTGTACTTCGGGCAGAACAGAATAGCAGGTAAGCCATCCCTATTCTTGGGCAGTCCAAGGCTCGTGCTGGTTTTAAGAATGGCTCACCCTTTCGTGTCCCTAGAACAAGATGTCTCTTCTGTGAAATGGAGGGAAATCGATTGGAATGAAGCAAAAGAAGGGTCCGGAGGAAAAGAGCCGGCAGCAAGATCTAGTAAGAAGCACCACCCTCTGAGGGGAGAGTCACAGCGACCAGCCAATGTAAGCGAACATTTTTACCACGAAAGGACATGGTCAATGCTGGAGTACCGCGACCTGCCTTATTTACGCCTCTTCTTAGCTCTCCTGCCAGTTCGCTACCGCAAAGACAGCCATGAGCTTCTCTACCGCTGATCCTTCACGCGCTAGTAACGAAGAGGTGGAGCACCCTACAAAGAAGCGGAGGGGACATGTTACCAAGCTAACAGTAGCAGAACGACAATCAGCTGTCACTAGAGGCAAACAAGAAGGAATAGAGAACAGCCACACCTCACGCTCTTCCAAGCTCTTGTCACTCAACACCGCGAAGAAAGAGCGAAGGGGTCCAAGCTTAGATGGATGGCTGGTGTGCAGGAACGCTACGAAAACAATAGATGAAAACATAGGCGAAGCATTCACCTCATCTCCTGCAAAGGGGCAGGAAAAGGTGACAACGGGGAACGAGGACCAACGTGAGATCAAAACAACTGAGGAAGTGCTGAGACGAACCCGAACCCAATTCATCGCGACCCGAGATACTGAACGGGCGTATTCAAAGCCACTGAACGGTAAGCAGGGCCAGAAGAAGCGTCTACTGGGCTCAAGGTTGTGCCTTAGCAAGGAAAACAGGCCGCATTTGGGTGCCTTCAAGCTCCCACGACTTCAGAAGAACACTGAGAAGACTATTGGTTAAGATCAGTGACAAGAGAAGAGATACTCTCTTCTTGAGTGTTGGCCCTCGGATTTACGGTGGCTGGATGGACTACCGAGCCTATGGTTAAAGTGACTTCGTTGGCCTACGTCGTCGGTGGAAGTGGTCGTATACAAGCACTAATTCTGACTGCAAGGAAAGGATAGGCCCTCGCCATTGCTAATTCTAGAAGTCTGGCAGTCCAAGGTGCGGGTGCCAAGGCACAAATTGAGTCTTCCAGGATATGTATGCTACGAGGCAGGAGGGAGCTCACGGAAGATGGCAGGCGCACGGCCTTATGGTCAACTTGTGCTTAGAACTAGCCATCTAAACCAGCTGAAGTCCCTCTTTTCTTTAACGAAATTCTTCTTGCCTCTGGTTGATTAGCTTTCGTGGTAGCATGATCAACCTTTGGACCATCAAGTTTGCAATGTAAGGCTTTTCTTTATTGAACGTGGAGTTAGTGAATTTGGGACTCGTTGCTTGTGCAAGGGTGTAATGTCTAGCCGTGCCCACTGGCTCCCCCCAGACATATAAAGTCTGTGGCTTTGATTTCCTTATCGCGGCCCTTATTTTCGTTCGTGACTTATCGTGGTCGAGTGCTCTTAAGCTTATGCCAAGAGATGCATGAGAAGGAATATCGGGATCTGTTGCCTCGGATGTCATAAGTTGGGCATTTCGCCGCCCACGTTTCCAGGCTGTGGTCTAAAGCCTGGTAGCCACCCAATAAAGAACTGTAGAACATCAGAATGGATTTTATCGTTAGTATGTTCCTATTGCCTGTCTTTGATTGTCTCCAACGAAGCGTCGAAACCGACTTCGTCACCTTCGAAAGGGCAGCGAACCTGACAAGTGCTCCTTCCAATATATACTATGCTAAACTCAGTGCACTGCACAAGTCAGAGAGAGCGATGCCGATGGGTCACTATGCGCACTATTGCCTCTGGCTTACTTGCAGAGGATCCGCTGGATGGATAGCATGGCATCATTAGGAATATGCACATTTTGCTTCTTCATCACCTGAAATAGACCCATCATTGGGACAAGACTTCGATCCTTTACGAAGGCGCGGACTGCAAGACTAAAGTCGTCATATCGCACCCTCCCTTGCTGTCCAGGCGCAGACAATAGGTCCAAGAGGACGCCAAGGTCATTTCTTACAGCAGCTTCTTTAATGATGCGTTGCAGGAGAGACGGTTGGGTTGGCCTTCTGCTCCCCTCAAGGGACGAGGCTCGTGGTCCAGAAGGAACAAGACTCTTTGTAGATGCTCTAATTTTCTCCAGTAGCATTTGACGAGCTTCCGGGTTACCGCTGACAAGAACCTTGTAGGCTGTGGTGGACCTAATTTCCATGCCAGACTTCAAGAGGCGTGACAGCAATCTGATAAGGGCGTCAGACGCGCCCTTGTCCGTGTTGTCTTCGGCCAAGGAGCCTACCAGATCATTTATGATACGTCCATAGGCTGCGGAGAGGTAGGGCCGCTTGCTGGCGCCCTCCAGCAGAACTAGCAGCCGCCCAAGCTTGTCCCACTGCCTACTTTTGAGAAAGCGATTACAGAGCTTCAATAACTCCATTTCAGACCCTTGTACATGGCGTTTCTCTTCCTTAGCATGGACGATAAACCTTGTGAGTGCAAACTCCTGCAGCTCTGGCTGCACTCCTGCGGCTACACGTGCCAAGAGAAAGTAGCTCAGAGCATCCGGACCCGAAGTCCTCATCATGACGTCAGCCATTCTTTCTGCGGCTAAATAGCGCTTTCGACGTTGTTCCTTCGCACTCAGTTCCGCGCTTTTGTAGTACTTGAGCAGTCCCGAGAGAGCTCCGCTGAAAACAAACCCGTCCAGCTTGTTATGATCTCGTTCTGCTTCTATTAACCTGACGATGGCCGCTGCATCTCCTAAGCGACCGTGAACCCATGCTACCTCGGCTAGCAGGACCAGATCCAGGGTCATGATGCCATTATGCTTCAGGTCTTGCGTGACCGTAAGGCAGCTTTGGAAGTCATCTTTTGCCTTAAGGTGTTTCATGAGACGTCCAGCTATACGGTAGATGAAGCGTTTCGGCATCTGCAAGAGTATGCAAGTCACATAACATCAGAAGAGCGGTAGATCAGACACAGCATTCAAACCGTTACAAAGCGGACTCCCAAGAGGGATGTCTTACCGCCTCATCCGTCAATACTTCGTGCAATAGAGCTTTGGCCTCTGTGGTGCAGCCTTGTTCAATGTATTGGGTCATCAGTAACTCTTGAATGTAGCCATGCTTACGCACATCCAACTCTTTCATTAGCTCAACCACGGTAAGAAGCTTCTTAAACTGTTTCGTCTTCGCATAGACCTACCATTACGGGAAGGGAAACGAATTCGTGAAAGTGTGATTAGAGTAGCTGGGATGATGATGCGGGGCCGATAGCAGTAGACTTGAAAGGGAAGGATACCTCTAACATCTGCGCGAAGCCCTCAGAAGAGGGTTGCAGAGCAAACTCTGTCCCCGTACTGGCGCGCTTGAGCAGGTGCAGGAAAGTGAGCTGTGTGAGAAGCCGGTGGCGAGCCGCCTCAGCGAGCTTCGAGTCCATCTTAGAGGGATGCAGTGCGGCCGTTGCCCCTGCAATCCAGTCTTCCACTACAGAGATGCCCCTGCTTTGACAAGCAGTGGTAGGGCGATTCGCTGATTCCATTGGCGTAGCCAACACCTTTGCAGTCCCGTCCGCGAAAGCCTCAAGCATAACGTTTTTAGCTGGATGGGTCCTGAAGGCTTGCAGGACGTCCAGGACGCTCGTAGAACGACCCTTCTGGCGATTGACGGTATCCATCATTGCAGAGAAAACAAGCTCCACGAAATGGGGGTCATGAGCCTTATAGAAGCGCATGACGAGCTCACACACCACAACAGGTAACTTAAAGTCTGTGTCATCTGCAAGCTCCTCCAGAGCTGAAAGCAAGGCAGTCTCATCTCCTGCTGCAACCGGCTTATATATATTGGTAAACGTCGTATCCTGAGCCTAAGCAATAGCGACGGTTCAGTCCCTCAGGTGTCGTAGCCAGGCCTAATGATAGCTAGCGCTCAACGGTGGAAAAGCTCTTGCTCTTACCTGTGATGGGGCGCTCTTTACTGCCTGATAAATGCTCATGCGGCTTTTATAGGTAGGGTATGTGCGCCTCCCAGCAGAGCGCTTGAGCTGTGAGCGCACAGAAGCAGCGGTGAGCCGCAGCGTTGGCCTCCCATCCTGCTTTAGAGCTTGAGGCTGTGATGCTATCCGCTGTGTTGACAGGAGAGCAATGAACCCCTTCAATTCCGCGCACACTGGGGAAGACACATCGGCGAAGAGGACCGGCAAGATAAAACTATTTCTCCGCTCCCGAGCAAGCCTTTTAAGAAGCATTCGGTTACCAGGCCCCATAGTGCCTTCTGAACGCAGCTTTCTTAACATCCACACCTCATCGTGACGTCCCGTGTATTCTCTATAGCATCATCTATCAACTCGGCCCTTGTTCGAAGGCCCTTGCTGGTGCGTGAGTGCGGATAACATTGACATAGTCCGCCTTATGCTGCCATCCGCGGCTTACCCATGACCAAATGATTAGACCTCAGGGACATGACTGACGGCCTAGGAGGAGCGAGTGCCCAGCCGAGCAGCGATCGAGCGATCGAGCCGTTGTCATCAGAACTGCGAGGTCTTCCGTGAAGATCAATGGCAGATAGTTTTCTGGAGACTGCTCAACTGGTCTCGACACCTTCTCCCTCGTGCTACTTCCCTTGAGTTTCATTCCCAGTTTAGTCGCCCATCAGGATGTTTGAAGGTCTTTTTACATCAGTAAGGCGATTGATAGGTTTCTCAGTCCAGTCACTGATCCTAAGATAGTCGCACTAGGGCTTGGTTCAGAATAGCTGGTAACGTTCGGATGCTCACCCATCAAAAGCTCTTGTCCTGCTCGACATGACATGTGATCTGAGCTGTGGGATGTGCGACATCATGATGGACTTCTGAGACAGTCGTGCAGATGGGGATGGCGACTGCAGCTCAGAAGATGCGCACCAAGAGCGATAACCTCAGGGAGTTCAGCAGTCTCACTCTGAAATATACTTCGTTAGATCCGTAAGCGCTCCACTCTGACTTGTTGTTGCGGTGAATTTAACTCTAAGTCCGCGCGTTGGGTTAAGCCTCGGCGTTTGACGCACCTTTATCATGGATTGCCCCGATCCTGCTTGCAATGACAAAGTGGAGATGTTTAAGAGGTTTAATATTCCGGTGCCATCTAAGAGACTGTCTGGAAAAGCAGGTAGGGTGGTTATGCACAAGCACGGAAGGAGCTGATAAGGTTACATCGCTGAGCTTGATGTGTGACAGAGAAAAAGGCAAACAAGAGGCTGGACTGCCCACCAACCAGGGGGGAGATTGGGGAGGCTGGCTGGAAGCTGGTGAGTGCCTTACACATCGTGCTGTCAAGTAGCTGTCTAACTGGAAAACGGAACAGCTCCATACCATGGCCGCCTACTATCCGGACAAACCTAGTCGCGACGATGAAGTGCAAATGCGGCAATTTATAAATGGCTTCGCAAAGTTCTACCCTTGCAACCACTGTGCCGAGGACTTTCAACAAGAAATTAAGAACAATCCACCACAGTAAGTCTAACTCTTGACGTACACATTGGTATCTATAAGCGTGATAAGCAACCTGACCCTGTACTTCCTCTAGGACTGAGTCTCGAAAGTCCCTGTCGCTGTGGATGTGTGAACAACACAATGAAGTAAATAGAAAGATAGGGAAGAAACCGGTCAAATGCGTCTTTGAAGAGCTTCAAGCTCGATGGCGGACTGGTAGACCTGAGTGCTGGAATATTGCTGACGATGATGAGCCTCTAGACACCGGTGACGATTAGCAACTAGAGCAAGGGCAAGGATGGCCGTGTCATCCTTAGCAGCTATATAAATATTAGTTCGTTTTATAGTTGTCTTCTTTCAATTCAACTTTTCTTGAGGGCCTCGGTCAGTCTGCTTTCAAGGCTGACCTTCAGGACTCTCCGCCTTTGATGCATGTCACCAGCCTTCAAGGTAGGACCAAAATATGAGTAGAGAAAGAGAATACAAAGGAGAGAAGAGGACACAGCGGCTTCGTCCTACGATCGTCCACAGATTCTAGGAGACAGGATTTAAAGCAGCGACGAGGGCGTAGGTAGTGGAGAAAGTTTGAAGGCACTAAAGAGAGGTTATACATGAGTAACGCAGACGCACCAGTCAAAGCCTTCAAACATCCCCTTGCCAAGAGTGGCGGTCGTCTCCTGAATCGTCCACTGTCTGTTTTTTATGCTGGAGAGCGCAAGAGCTTCTGAGATCTGCAAGAAAGTTGTTGGTTATGCCCATGCCACCACGCTTTCTGGATTTAGAACCTACCTGCGCAGCATTAAGAGCACCTTTCTGGTCCTGCTTGTTTGCAAATACTAGCAGAATCGAGTCTTTCAGCTCCTCCTCCTGGAAACGTCAGAGTCAGCTCTGTGAAGTGTTCCTAGTAAAAGTTAAGGGGTAGGCAGCAGCCCTCACCTCGAGCATCCCCTGAAGCTCTTGCTTGGCAATATGTAACCTCTCGACATCGGCTGAGTCAACAACGAAAATGATGGCATCGGTATTTGGATAGTAACAGCGCCAGTAGGGACGGATACTGGTTTGTCCTCCTAGATCCCAGACCTGGAACTTGAGATTCTTATACTGAAGAGTCTCTACATTGAAGCCGATTGTAGGAATCGTTTGCTGAATCTCTTCCCTGGAGTCCGTCGATAGCCGATCTATCCGGATGAGGTCGCGGGGAGTCAGCCTCAAGGCATAAGACGATTGTTAAAGCCCAAACCTACATAGTATAGTGGTTTTTCCAGAGTTATCCAGTCCCAAGATAAGGATCCTAACCTCCTTGCTCCCGAATAGGCTGTTGAACACCTTGGTGAAGATGATTCCCATCGCTTCAGAAAGCACGGAGGTGGCGCTTTCCTACAATAAGGCTGAGCAAACCCAACCTCGAAATGACCTCAATTGACCTCCGAAACTTCGACTATCAACCTCTAATGCCGAAGTCAAACAGCTAAAATTGCAGTTCCTGTCGACAAGCGGCGTTGTCTCAAGAAGCTTCACCTTATTAGTTCACAGATTGGAAGCCCATAGAGTTTCAGTTGTGCCGTGGGAATGTGAAGACAGAAACTTGGACGCAAACAATACCCGGGCCGACCGTTACCGGATAGCATGAAAGTTGAAATGGTACAAACAGTATGGTTTTGTTATTCCCCTCTAAAATAACGGGGTGTTCCTCAGAAAGTCTCGTGATGAGGCAGAACCATAACGGTTGGTGCATTCAGAGATCGAAGCCATCATCATCTTCTTCTTCGGAGGAGGAGTTGAAGAGAGAGGTTGCAGGCAGCAGTCCACTAGGGAACGGAATTAGGAGAGGAATGAAGAAGCAGCCATCCTGCTCTTTCTATAAATAGAATCGTTGCTCAAACCAACTTCCATCATCTCAAAAAGTTAGCTGCAGGCAGTGCCTTGCCCACCAGCTGCCTCATGACTAGTCATCATGCTGATCTGGACGACGTCAAAAAATATAGTAGCCGTAGGTGATACGCGCCATCCATAAAGTGGAAAGAGGAGGTATAACGTCTCTGCAGTGAGACCTACCGTCTTTGTTGGCAGCACCTGTACCTTCATGGAAAACGCTACTGACGCACGTTGACCTCTCTAATGTTTGAACGTTACTTACTGTTACGTTTACACTGCTAGCCCTAGCCTAGTCCCATGGACTTCAGCAAGGTCTAGATTTGATGTATGCCGTAACTTGCAGCGTGTCCAACCTCTAAACACACGCCCTCGCTTAGGCCTCCCATAGCTGGTGTTTGGGATATGTAGAGCGTCAGAATTCTCCAAGCTCTCTTCTGCCCGCCTACGGATGCAGAGAAGATCTCGCTAACAGTGAGTTTAACGATAACTGGTACCTTACTCTTTATAAAAAGAAAAAACTAAGACTGGCTTCCTCAACCAGCTTACATGAACGACACTGTATACGAGAGATGGTTGTCCCATGAGAGCTCTGCCGTTTGCCCAGGTAGCAAAGGCCCTACTCCTTCTGGGGTTCCCGTGAAGAGAAGGTCCCCATCGCAGATTGGAAAGTATTGGCTGACATACTCTATGGCTTCCTGCGGTTTCATGGTCATGCTTAGCCCTGCCCCCGATTGTCTGAGCTTCCCATCAACGTGCAGGGTAAATTCGTCCTGCATAAGCTTCTCTAGAGGAACCTCAGAAAGTGGAATGAAGGGGCCCACTATCGCTGCACTTGCAAACACCTTCCCAATCTCCCAAGGATGGCCGTTCTTCTTCAAAATGCCTTGAACATCCCTAAGCGTCAGGTCTAATCCTAGTGTGGCCGCGGTGATGGCAACGCTGCCAGTTTGAGAGTCCACACCGAGTCGGAGAACGATCTCAAGTTCATGGTGAATTGAGCCTCTGTTCGTGGGCAGATGAACCTCGTTTGGTGATGAGGTCGCATTGAAGATAGCACTCGGCGGCTTTAGAAATATGACCGGTTTCTCTGGTATCGCATCGCCAAGCTCTTTGGCATGTGCCAGGTAATTCTTTCCAAGACAAATGACCTTGTCAATAGCCATCGGTCCGGGCCTCTGATGATACTGTCGCCGAAGTGGTTGAAGGAAGATGGCTGAAGTGGAAAGAGCCTGGCCAATCCGGGTAAACTTGCGCATCGCTCCTACTAACTTGCGCTATATCGCCGTTGAACAAGTTAGATTCTATCAATCCTGATGGACTCGGAGGCGCTCGCGTGATGGGAAGCTTGTCTGCTGTTAGCTTCTGATGAGCTGGAGGGTGGCAAGGATTGACCAGGATTCCTTGCTTCCTTGCTGCTTCCTCTTGTAAACTTGGTCATGTCCAGGATACGGCAGAAACAGAACTATCTCTGGTTGATGGCTCACTCAGATGTCACTCAGTAGGTAGAGCAATGTCATCTGTATGAATCCTTTCTGGAAGCTAACTTGGACACCAATAAGCTTTACGACAATATAAGGTTAATGTAGTCCCAACCCTGTTGAGAGACCTGACAGTTGCACCTCAACTCACAAACAAAAAGACAGATCTGTGCTATGAGATATTGCTTCGTAGTGGTCTGTTGCTGGTCAGCCGGTCACGATCACGCCGAGCGCCATGCTATCACCGCGAATCATCAGAAGCTGTTCAAGGCTTACGAGGCGATCTAAGTGATAACAGCCTTGTCGCCCAAACTAGTCAGCGCCTTGCCAGCACCTTATGAAGCCCCCTCTACTTTGATAGGGTTAGCCAGTACGTTGGATGAGTCGGCTTATCACCGCTGAAACAGGAAAAGGCTTTCAGAAAGCGGCGAGTACGTGACACGGCTCAGCCATAGATTATTGCCGGTATGGTCATGAGTATGGGTCCAAGATGGGAAAGACATCAGGTCCTGTCTATCCTTTCTTGTCTGGCGTACAGCTCCTGTTCTATCTCCATGATCTTAGCTAATAAGGTAAGCTTCAGAAATGGCCGGCCCTTTAAACACTGGTGACGCCACTCTGACGCGATACGTCTTGCCCCAGCTTGTGCTTGGCGAAGATTTCTACTCCTTTGGGCATCCAACCTTGACCATAGTCATCCAGAACGTCATTGCACTTCTTGTCCTGAGGCTGGCTAAAGCTCTGGGCTACGTGAATTATGAGGGATTTGACAGGACTTTGGCAGTGAGATGGATACCAGTAAACCTCTATTTCATCGCCATGCTCGTCTCCAGCGCGCTGAGGTTAGTAGGTCGCCAGTTGGAGAAAAACTCACGCTAAACTGACTCATCGTGCCCCTCTCACCTCTCTTCCTACGTACAGCATCAGATACCTTCCAATACATATGATCACCGTCTTCAAGAACATAACCAATATAGGGATTTCGTGGGGAGAGTGGTTCTTCTTTCGCCAGAGTATTTCAAGTGGCGTCATAGGCAGTCTGTGTCTTATGCTGTTTGGAGCTGTCATGGGTGCGCTTTCAGACCTGACGTTCATACTGGTCGGTTATTTCTGGATGGTGCTCAACTGCCTAGCGACAGCAGCCTACGTGCTTTACATGAGACATGTGACGGGAGGCAATACCATCAAACTTTCCCGTTTTGGAATGGTGTACTATAACAACCTTATATCTGTGCCGCTCTGCCTCATCCTTGCAGGTATGTTTTCTGTAGAGTTGGGGACGTGTTCTCAGTTAAGGTCTCTTGCTGACGTTGGGTACGCGTCTTCGTCCTTTCATTCGTAGCTGTGCTGGGTGAGCTAGGCACTGTATGGAAATATCCGTATCTATTAGAGCCCAACTTCTGGATCGCAATCATTTTCAGCGGGGTGGTGGGAGTGGCTCTAAACTTTGCATCTTATTGGTGCGTGGGGAGCACCACAGCCACTACCTATGCCACTGTGGGAGCCATCAATAAGATACCAGGTATCCTGATAGGATACTTCTTCATGGGGCAATACATCGATATGAGGACTGGTTTCTATGTAAGCTTTGGGATGCTGGGTGCCCTCCTATACTCATACGCGAAACTCAAGGAAGCCCAGACCGGCAAAGGCAAGAAGGGTTACAGGCCCGTTAGTGCTAGGGATAGGCTACATGACAACGATTCCCGAAGTCGTGATGATCCCAACGGAATGATGTCAAAAGTATAACGAGCTTTCGTTTGTGTACCATAGAGATGGGCCCGAGAGACTAACGCTGATCGGGACGTGTTCGCCATAGAGCGTCCTATTGTGCGCCAGTAACTAATGTACTATCAAACCCTTTTTAATGTAGCACTTCACAGTACCACACCCAATGCTTACCAAAAGCTTAGAACGTTGCTTAGCCCACGACCCACCCTAGCAATCAGGCGACTTGACTTATTTGGATTTCTTCCCTCTCGCCTTTTCTCTTCGAGCCGCTCGTCGAGTGTACTGTTCCCCACCTTCGAGACGACGTTAGCCCCTTGCGGCCCGAAGATTTCGTCGTCATCGTCGTCCAAGTACTTCGGCTCATTAGACTTTTTCTGAGACTGCAATGACAGTGTGAGAGAAGGGTCTCACTAGCTGAAGGAGTCTAGTCTTACCGTCAGGATATCTCGGTTTGATAGATCAATGCCCTGTATGGCATTTGTGATAGCACCGACAAGGTTCTCATGGGAACGAGTATAAATGATAGCTCTCTCTGTTTTCTGCAGGTGGATCCACTCAGAGAACAGGAAAAAAGTGCCAGCAGTACTCCGTAAACACAATGTGCGCACCTGATCAAGAGTAACGGATACAACCCCTCGGATAGAAATCAGACTTCTTTCAACCTGTCGTCGAATTCCTTCATCCTGGATGCCTTCCACTTTCATCACCAAAGCCCGGGCCACGGCTGGTCCTTTCTGGGTTTGGCTGATGGCCTTACCCTGGCTGCCAGTACCCCCTGCTGCCTTAGGACGTAAGGTTATGTTCCCGAGGGTCTGGTCGGCCAACACTTGAATCTTCTCATCGGTATGATTCCGCAGCTTTTTCTGGTTATAGTGGCACAATCAGGCATTCAAGAGGCAATCTTCAAGATAAGCGTACTCACCAGCTTATGCAGAAGCCCTGGATGAGTGGTTAGGGTTTTTCGGACTTTTGGATGTGTGGAGAGGTGCTTCAGGGCTCTTATCGAGATTCTCACGGTCTCATTATCTTGATAGTCAAGGTAATCGACTAGACCTCCAAGGAACCCAGGTTGTTGTGAAATAAAGAGTTGATTTTCTGGATCCGAGCAGAGATCCAAAAGCTTTTGAGCTACTGCTCGTGCGCTGGGCGCCTTGCTATCCATCTTGCACCTAAAGCGTAAGTATTGGTTAAGTCCCCGCGATGAGGTCTTGAATTAAACGCTGAGGCTGTACTTCTGTTCCACGCTTCACGAGGTGTAGCGTTACAATTGTAGTTAGCCACTCGCTCGAGCTCAACGCTTCCTTGTTGACGGCCTGAAAGAACTCCCTAGAACGGAGACTCTTCTTTTCTTGTCCCTGTGAGGACGGAGCTAAGCGCACTGCCTTACACCACCGGCCGCAACCAAGCCCAGGTCCTTCCTTGCTGGCTACCCAGTACTAATAGCTCCCAATGAAGAGCTGTAATGTGAGTTCGCGGAGCGATCCATCAAGGTCTCCCTTGAGTGCACTAGTTTGGAGAGTTGCGACCTCAAGAAGGAGGTGTGGGGAGGTGTCCGTTCCTTCAGCTACGAGAGGAACCGTTGCACGAAGAAATGATAATCTTTCGCTTAACCCATTGGTTACCCTCTTACATTCCTTGACTGATAACTGATAAAGGTCTTCGAAAAATAGATCAGATCTCAGGTCAGTCGGATGGGTGGGCTCTGAGGGCTCTTCCCAGCAGGAACCTCCTTACACCTTGGCATCATTATTACGCAACTTATACAGAGCACCTTTGTATTACAGGGGGGTGGGTAGGCTAGGTGACGACGTCTCCTACCTTTGGTATGGGGCGGGCGTCACCCTCTGATTCTTCTCACCAGCTTGTCGGTCTCGCCAGAGTAGGAAGGTTCTGGGGGAAATATTGACCGAGAGATAGGTATGAAGGCCCAATTTCAGCAGACTTCTGGCTTCCTTTACGGAGCAAGATCCAATCGAATTCTGGGATGAAATCTATTGTTCCAAAGTTTCTCCCAGGATTGAGGATGGCGGCATGTTGGCTCTGAAGAGCCAGTTTTTTGTGTGGAATGCCAATTGATTGAAATGGGAGAGACAGAGCAAAGCTGCATAAGGTATTTCAGAGGGATAGAGATGGAAGGAGATGCCATAATGAGAAAGGTTTAGGGTTAGGTGAGAGGAGGTCCTCCCTGCTCTGTCTCGCTCCTTGCCTTTGTTTATTACAAGGTGAAGCGAAGAAAGAGAAAGGAAGGAAGAGAGAGGTGGACAGTGGACAGGGAAGCACTGCCGCTCGGAGAAGCGCTCACCAAATGCTGCAGACTGCACAGCAAGCTCCGTGGAGATGAAGACAGACTTCTGCATAAATCTCTGGTTGCGGATTGTCTGCCTGAAGACTTTCTTGGAGGTGGGTCACAAGCTCCCTTTCTAAGAAGGGTGAGGCGGCGTCTCACAAGCTATAACTTTGCTCCACAGGCTTAGGGGGCTGTGGATTCTAAGGCCACAGATCGCTTTATGTCAGTAGAGGTTGAATGACCAAGCTTGATTTGTCTCCATCGTGGTACGTCCAACTCTGGTTTGCATACTTATCTGAGACGTATTGGCTAACATGTAGTCGCTTCATCCATCCATAGGGGAAGAAGCATACAACTGCTTTTTTGAAAGTTGGCTCCGGTATCTTCTTTACGCACTAGGGAATAGAATCAAGCCGTGGCTCTCGCCGCGCGCTTTGAGTTAGATGGCGGAGCTAGATGTGGACGCAGTTATTGACAAATTATTGGCAGTAAGAGGGGCGAGACCTGGGAAACAGGTTAACCTCACAGAAGCCGAGATCAGAGGACTATGTATGAAGGCAAAGGATGTTTTCATGCAACAACCTATCTTGTTGGAGCTGGAAGCTCCCATTAAGATATGTGGTACGTCGTAATACCTTACGCCTAGGTCTAGATGTTAATAGACCCTCCTAATGACCCTGCTTGACGTTTTCCATCAGGTGATATCCATGGGCAGTATTATGACCTCCTCAGACTGTTTGAATACGGAAGCTTCCCGCCAGATGCAAATTACCTCTTTCTAGGGTAAGAGTTATTGCATTTCCTCTTTGAATTGGCCGGCCTGATCGCGAGTGTGCAGTGATTACGTCGATCGTGGAAAGCAGAGCTTGGAGACTATATGCCTTCTTTTGGCCTACAAGATCAAATACCCTGAAAATTTCTTTATCCTTAGAGGAAACCATGAATGCGCATCTATTAACAGGATCTACGGCTTTTATGATGAATGTATGGCCTCTAGACTTCTCACTAGAGGTGGCTGACCTGACTAACCTGTCATCACCTCAGGCAAACGGAGATATAACATCAAACTCTGGAAGACGTTTACCGACTGCTTTAACTGCCTACCAGTGGCGGCGATAGTCGATGAAAAGATATTTTGTATGCACGGTGGACTCTCTCCCGAATTGAGTCAAATGGAACAGATCAAGCGGATTGTGCGGCCAACAGACGTCCCAGATACTGGATTACTATGTGATCTTCTGTGGTCTGATCCAGACAAGGATATAGTTGGCTGGGGAGAGAACGATCGAGGTGTTTCCTTCACGTTTGGGCCCGACATCGTCGCACAGTTCCTGAAGCGGCATGATCTCGACTTAATCTGCCGGGCACACCAGGTTGTTGAGGACGGCTATGAGTTCTTTGCAAAGAGGCAGCTGGTGACACTTTTCTCCGCTCCGAACTACTGCGGAGAGTTTGACAATGCTGGCGCAATGATGAGTGTAGACCAGACATTAATGTGCTCCTTCCAGGTACTTCACCCGTCAGATTTTATATTTGGTCAGACCTCATAGGCTCAGCTGCTTTGTTGGCTTTCTTTTCTTTTTTTTGCATTAGATACTGAAGCCAGCTGAGAAGAAACAGCGCTATGCTTTTGGTGCGGTAGGCACAGGTGCAAGACCAGCAACGCCCCCCCGTAATCCGCGGAGCGTGACGTGATAGATATATCCGGCTATGACACTAGTAAATACCATCCGTTACATTAGTGATAGTGAAGGATCAGCTCAGCGTCTAGCTTCGTACGTCCGTTGGAAGGACAATGGCAAGATGTCTTCTTCTCTCTTATTAACCCGTATACTCCGGGCAAATGATGTTAGGATAGTCTTCATCATTGACCGTCCGCTCGGGCACAAGGCTCTCATCGTTGATGGCGCCACCGAGCTTTACGGCAAAAATATGCTTGCACTGATGTCAAATGACAGGTTAGAAGGTGACGAGAGAGTATTAGGCAGGGGGATGTCGTACCCAAACGCCTTTGTTCTTTGGTGCAGCATGAAGAAAACTCTTGCAGGAGCACCAACCCTCATAACAGCTGTACGGCATGGGATCGGAGCCCTTTATCTGGTAGAAGCATCGCTTGCTCTCTTTGCAAACGACTTTAGTTATTCGCTTCTTAGTCAGGAGGTCATTTGCGGCATACAGAAATTCCTCTGGCGCCAGGAAGTTCAGGGCCCTCGCGGAGGCTTCAGATACTAAGGGGGCCATCATTAAGTCATTAGAACTACCTAGCGGCATCGATGCTACTGATACCTTCTCCTGAAGCTTGAATCTCACTAAAGACTGCCTCCAAAAGGGATGACGTGAGCGACGTGATCATCTTGCGACAGACCAGAGTATTATCATCGTCATGAGAAGTCAGAACCCATGGAAGTAAACTTCTGCTCGCGGCTAAGTCTGTCAGTGGTAAGTGCTGTTACCCTGTGGTGAGTTTATGGCTTCTATCTCCTTTCGCAGCTAGCATAGACTGTGAAAGAACTCTGCACGTGTTATCTAGGATTTCTTCAGAAATTAATTGTACAGAGCTATTATCCTACTACTAGCCTTAGCGTTCTACGCTTCTACCAGTCAAAAACTCTGTACAAGTAGTTTTTCCAATAATTTTGTGCTTTGCAGACGAGTTTCGAAGACACCTCTCAGAAAAAGCTGTTCGTAAATTTGGGACAAGGTAGCGGTTACCAGCTCGATGCCTCTAATTATCGCTCAGCATCTGTAACAAGCTCCTCAGAGTGGGCGTCCTGAGCCTTCTACTACTCCTCGTTATCAAGAGGATGTGGCGCTCTGTGGCAGGCTTCCGACTGGTCCTGACCTGACCATCAGTTTACCATTTTCCTGTTGATAGGTACTCTACTGAGCCCGTGGACCAAACAGCACATTCGAATTGTTAGCGAACGGAGCTTCTACCTATTATCTATTCATTGTACTGAGACCTGTGATGTCATAGATGACTCTTCAGGCTCATTACATTCCTCGTGTTCCAGTCTTGCAAGGATGACCATGAGGCCAGATTTATTTTGTGCGTTGTTTCAGTCCTAAAGGGTGAAGTTGCTTATCCTCACTGTTCTCTTAACTCCTTAATCCAGGATGATAGCGTTGTCCGGAGCGTTGGCTCCAGTGCCCGCTTGACTGCCGATTTAGCTTCTAAATGAGCTTCGGTCTTCTTTGATACAGAAATAGAGACGCTGTAGTCTTCCCCATTTGAGTCCTCGAACTCCTCCAGATCCATGGTCCCTGTGTATATCTCATCATCGCCTTCTTTCTTCGCCTCCCACGTCAGCTGCAAATCTAGCTCGTAGCCCACACGCTTTCGTCCACGGGTGTATATCACCTGTTGGACAACAGGACTCTCAGAGCTCGCGTGGATGAAGGGAACTCAAGAAGAAAATCTGACCTTTGCGTGTCCATCGCACTTCCCTACACTGACTATTTTAAGACCAAGGCCTGTCTGTTCATCAATAAAATCTCCGTGGCTAAGCATCAACTCCTCAATGCGCTGCTTCGCCCACTTGGTTTTGTCACGTTCCTCCCTACCCAAATCAGTCATCAGCGTTCGCGGGGTGGACAATTTAGTCAGACGAGAGACAGTGTGGGGTTAATTGGATGAGTAGTGGTACCAGGTTCCTCCGGCATTCCAAGCTGACCCTTGATGGACTATTTGGGGCCTTGTACTAGGATCAATCTTCTGCGGCCCTACAATCTGACGGCAAGTGAGGCACTGGGCGTGAGCTACTGACGGATCTTTTGACCTCAGGTTAAGAGGCACACGTACCACAGCTGTTGTCGACATACTCTTCGACCACGCATAGTATGCAGAATCCGTGGGCTTTTTGGCCTTAGCAGGTGACTCAGCCTCCGCACTCTGTTGCTGATGTTCTACGCTTAAATCTAGTTGTTCTCCTGTAGAGTCAGATGCATCTGAGCTCATGACTTCTATTGCCTAGTGACCCAAGTGGGCCTCCTCTTTGCCAAGCAGAAGCTCGCTTACGGTGCGAAAATGGGGGCTAGGACAGAGAGAGCTTTCCTCCTTAACGCAGCCTCCTCTGCAAACACGACGGCACTGTACGAAAGTGTTCAATAAGCTGTAAGGCGCAGAATAGTATATCTGAGAGGCCGAACGGCACCAGGCACACCGCCTCGAGGCAGATGTGACACCGAGATTGAGTTGACTAACAGACCAACAGAGATCTCTCCCAGCTCTACAAGTGGATGATGACAGGAAGCAATGAAACAGAGATAGGAAAGCATTGCAAGCGCACTTGGCAATCACGCAAGTAAGAGTAGCACATTAACATAAAAAGAGGGGGAGGGAGATACAAATCACCTTAAACCTACACCTATTGACCGTAGAGACAGAGCAGAAGAAGAGATCCTACTACCTGGGCAAGAGATAGCGAAGGGCGAGCTGCTTTCGAGATGTTTCCTCCTCAGAGAGTAGTTCCCAGTTGCCCCCCGCGATCACGCGATCTTCATCAGAACGCCTCCGGGAGTACCGCTTATGATTCTGACTTGCTGTCGGATGCGAATCGCTTTGATCCCATCAGTCAACGAACTCCGCTCGACGATGGAAAGGGCCCAGCAATGGATCTGTTGGGAGCAGAGCCTTAGAGACGCGACGCTGCATTGAGGAAGAGACTCTTATTCCGCTTTAGGCGAGGGGAGAGATTCTCCCCCATCTCCTCTAGACTTTCTGCTGGATTCCAGGAGGTAGACTGTCAACGGACTTAGGAGGCTTATAGAAGGAGACCCAGGCACAAGTAAACTTACCCGTTCCCTCTCATCTTTCCGTGAAAAGGAGCATCGACTCTCTCACTCGCTCCTCTCCGTAGGAATCGAGCATCGTCTGTTTCCTTTCTCCTGGCTCTAGAGTGCATTTGGCTTCTCAGATCCTGCATGATGTCTCCATCGGCTACGGACAAGATTGGCAAGCTCTCCTCTCGGCTATGGCGAGATTGCAAATCGGAAGCCCTGGCCTCTTTGTACCATCCCTTTATTCGACAGCTGGGGCGCGGATCACTTCCCCAGGCTATTTTCCGCAACTTCATCTCGCAGGATTCAATCTTCCTCGAGGCGTTGACTAAGGTTAGGACTAACTCTTCTTACTAACTAATGGACCTATGACCACACTAAGGAGACCACGGGTGCTGGTGCAGATATATGGGGCGGCTCTGGGCAAAACTCATGGCGTTCAACATATACGAGATCTCACCAGCATGGTCGGAGCAGCGATGGAAGAGCTGCAAGGTCAAGATGCTTTTCGGGCGGTAGGTGCATCACCACTGCATCGTTGTGGGTTGTTCACTATTATCCTACTTTACACCATTACACTTTAGATCAACCGATGGCCCTCAATCCCGCTACTACTTCGCTCTGCCCTCTTGATTTCCAACTATTCTACTTGCTTTACTTATCACTCGGCCTTGTCCCTAACAGCGATGGGGAATCCAGAAAGACGATCGCACGACCCCTAACCCAGCCACGGCAGCCTACGTGGACTTCCTGCTTCACACGGCGGACACCTCGAAGAATGTTTCATGCATTCTCGCCTCCGCCCTACCTTGCTCGCGCTTGTACGCCTTCATAGGACAGAACCTCAGTTCGTCTTTCCCCGTGGAGGACAATCAATACAATGAATGGGTTCGCACCTACGCGTCCGACGATTTCCAGGTAAAAAGGCAGGGGACCTCCTGGCGGATCGAGAGAACGATGTAAGAATCAGGGCAATACACGGAGAAGGGAGCAAAGTACACCGGCCAAATCCATCGACTGGGACATTCCTGGTCTGCGTCTAACTAGAGTCCTCCTAGGCAGCTACCTCTTTATTAGAGAAACTTCTAGATGAACACGCCAAGGAGGAAGGTGTAGATTACGGCACCCTACTAGCGTACTATAAGACTGCCATGGTGCTTGAATATCAGTTCTTCGATGCACAGTCTGACAGTTTAAATCCAAAAGAGGACGCACGGAGGAGACTTGAGAGAGTGAAGCTTTTCGGGACTGACTACGATGACACGTGCACCACGGGTGACACTTCAGCCACAATTCCCTTGCTTGCCCTCAGGAAAAGTGAGACTTCTGAAGGTAATGTCGCCTTGCTTCGCGTCTGCCAACCTCTCTCCTACTTGACTAGCACTCATGCCTCTTCCGATGATAAACCCCAAGGGCACCTTCATACCAGTTTCTTTATCGGTCAAATAACCTCTCCGGGCTAAGTCTCTTGTCGCCTATATTGTCTTGCTTTTATTATTGCTAAAATTGTCAGACACGCAAAAGAGAGAAGGGACATGGAAAGGTCTGGTAGACCAGTATTCTGAGGCCTACCATCGGACACTCACCTCGCTATTTGGGCCCTCAAACGATTCTACGACACCTCAATCTGGTCTTAACCAGAAGGAACTTGACCGCATCGTGGCTGCAATGGAAGATTTGGAAGTACCAGCAGTGCATCGAGTGGCCGACTCTGGCGTCCTGTCAGGAGTTTCGACAGCTGACATTCACCGTGCAGCTGCAGGAATTGCGTTCAAACCGCGCTGCCTGTCTGTTCTTGAAGGTATGTAGCACTTGTTACCTTGCGCACCCTCCATGTCCTGCTGGTCTATACCTGCGTTTTCCGCTGTGTTGGCTCAAAATCTTCTTCCAAATTCTAACGTATTGGGCTTTCTACAGCCGTCCTTGGTGCTTACCACTGGTAGAAAAATACTCAAACTTACTCGATGTCCAATTTAGGATTGCAACAGCAGACTCAAGTTGTCGTTTTATCAGTCAACTGGTCTACCCAGCTTATTAGGTCTTCATTCCAGCACCAAGGGCTGGATATGGCCAGCAATGGCGCTAGCCACGGCATTGAAGTTTTAGCCAATGGTAGGATAAGGCAAATAGGCCATGGGGGGGAGAGAGGAGTGGGGAGGGCTACGCAGAAGGAGGTTTTTTCACCTAAGGTCAATAAGGAAAAGAAAACTGGGGCAAAGTTAGAACGTAGAATGGTCCTTAAGACCAGATGGCCTGAAAGTGAAAGCTTCAACCTTGGGGGATAGCAACGGCGAATGGGTCGGGAACAGACCCACAGGAAGAGAGATGAGCTGCAGGGACTGTATAGATAGCAGCCTGAAGAAATGACAGATCGACGGCGTACTAAGCATGGCGCGACTACAGAGCTGCAGATGCAAGGGGATCTGGCTACAGGGGGAATCGACCGTGTCAACTTTACAGCACAAGATAAGCTGGCCACGTGGCAATCTCTTCTCTCTCAAGAGACCGATGGTAATAAGTCCGACAAAAAGTTGCTCACAGTTTTTCTTGGCGACAGCTTGACAGACATCCTCGTCCTACTGAAGGCGGACATTCCCATTGTAATTGGTAAGGAGAACGAATGAGGGTATCTCGATTCTGACTCCCAAGCTTATCAATTAGTTTAGCTACCTCTTGGCCGCTACTATCAGCACTTCTCGGTCATGCTTGCCATCGGCCATCCGGTAAACTTATCACCCTTTAACACTGTAGGGACCAATGACAACCTCCGTAGGGCGGCGGAGAGAGTGGACATCAGGTTTCTGCCCCTTCTAGCTGCCACAGAGATTTTCGAGGTACAGGTCAGCGGATCCATCTTGTCAGCCATTGCTTATGATCCTTGGCATTGCACTAAGCTATTGCGTCATTGCATGTTTATTCTCCCATTGATGCCGTTTGTAGAATACGCCACTCAGCTCTCCATTAGGACCACCTGTGCTCTACGAGGCTGAAGGCTGGGAAGATGTGGAGGCTTTCTTCCTTTCCTTTGCGCCGGGTCGACAGGTACTTTCTAGAAGATGTTAGTCTTAAGTTAGAGGAGGTAACGGAACCAACGATGCTGATCTTATTCTTTACAGGTCAAGCTTTCTGAACTCAGGAAGACCGACGAACCAGTAACTACGCATACCATCCCACGGGCGTTAACAGTAGCAGGCTCGGATTCCGGGGGTGGCGCTGGAATACAGGCTGATCTTAAGTCCTTTCAGATGAACGGAGTCTTCGGGATGACAGTCCTAACAGCTCTTACGGCACAGAACACAGGTAAAGGACGTTATTTAGCGTCGATGTGAATAGCTTCAGTCTCAAAGGACCAATAGCCTCATTTCCCGCCCACGAATAGCCTCAATTTCTTTCACTCCTTGTAAGATTGTATCGGATCAAACTCAATCGGTGTACAAGGTTCATCGTCATTCAAAAACCCCACTTTCCCTCTGTGTCCATATTGATTGACGATTCTTGTCTGTGATTGCGTCATCGCAGCCGGAGTGCAGGCCGTAGAACCGGTGCCAATTGAGTTTGTCCGAAAGCAGCTGCAATCGGTACTGGAAGACATAGGAAGTGACAGCTTGAAGACCGGAGTACTCTTCTCAGCAGAAATAGTCAAAGAGGTGGCCGCTGCTGTTCGGTCATATGGTATACGCAATGTCGTGGTGGATCCCGTCATGGTTTCCTCTAGCGGACACAAACTTATAAGTGACACAGCTATTGAGGTAAGCTAATACTTTCAAGGTGGGGGACATCTAGGGCTTGGGGCATAGATTTAGAAGTGCTCAAAGTTCTCTGATGAAGGGCAAGCGATATGTGTTGGGTTGGAGATACTAGGACGACGTCGAAGATGCAAACAGTAAGCTTTTAACCATTCCCCTTGGCATCACGTCTCACTTCTAGGCACTGATAAGTGAGCTCTTTCCTCTCGCAACCGTGGTCACGCCCAATATCCCAGAGGCTTCAATGCTTTTGAAGAACAAGGAGATATCCTCTCTCGAACAGATGAAGGAGGCGGCTAAGGAGCTGCACAGCTTTGGACCTAAACTTGTGCTTTTGAAAGGTGGTCATCTGCTGAAGTTTCAGAACGAGCAGTTCTCCTTTCCGAAAGTGAGCCAAGAAGGAGAAACAAGGGTGGCGGAGCCCCAAGGAACGGCACAAGTAACTGATATTCTCTATGACGGTGCAAAGTTCTACGAGTTTTCCCGACCAGCGTTACTAACGAAGAACTCACACGGAACCGGTTGTACGTTGGCCGCAGCAATTGCAGCCCAACTAGCCCGTGGTCTACTCCCGTGTGAAGCAGTGGCAGAGGGAATCCGATACCTAGCCAGCGTTCTAGGTAACCGCTGGAAGATGGACTCTGTCTTAGCTTTCCATCTACATTTCTTACCATATCAAGCTCCATATTGTCTGACCTTACTCCTCATAATGTTTTGTCCTACCTGCAACAGCTTCTAGCCATGGACTCAATCTCGGAGGTGGCGATAACAAACCTTTGAATCATGCCTTTCAGCTGACAGAGTGCAGTCCAATCCGCCGGGAAAGAAGGAGGAAAAGAGGCCTCGAACTGGACCCTGTACGCTGTGACCGATGAGGATATAATAAAAGCTCGTGGTTTGAGCCTTTTATCTGCAGTTTCGCAAGCGATTGATGGAGGCGCCTCTGTGAGTTTGTGGCAGACAGCCACACTTCTCTGCCATGTGCACCCAGTTACCTTCTTTAGCTGCCTAACGTTATCTCTTTGCCGACGGTCACAAGGGGTTGCAGTGATCTTTGCTCCCCAAACTGTCCTCCTGTCATTTTACAGCTCGTGGTGACGTAATCTGTCCTTACATGCCTTTCTAACACGTGAACCTGCTCGTCATGACTTCAATAAGATTATCCAGATAAGAGAGAAAAAGGCCAGCACAGGAGAGTTTGTCAGACAGGCCAGGGAGCTCCTAACAATTACCAGAGCCCAAGGTGTCCCTCTCATTGTCAATGACAGAGTCGACGTCATGTTAGCCAGTGGTGCCGACGGCTTGCATATCGGGCAGGAGGACATGGATGCTGCGACTGCAAGGCAGTTGATTGGAACTCAAAGAATACTTGGAGTCACTGTTAGTGATCTTTGCTTGCTTGTTTAGGCTTTCTCTCCCTTTCTTTAAGCTCCCTTTTATCTGTTTGCGTTTAGATACAACCAGTTTCCCAGCAGTTGTCTGGATTTCTATCTCTAGGTTGATCCTTAAAAGCAATTGCTGCCGGTCAATGCCACTTATTATGACCATGTCTTCAGGTCGGCTCCGTATCTGAAGCTTTGAGAGCTCAGGCTGCCGGTGCTGACTACCTCGGTACAAGCGCGGTGTTTGCTACCCCTACCAAGACCTCGGGTACTGGCTCTGTCGCCATTGGATTGGCAGGATTGAAGGAGATTTGCCAGGCAGTCAGCATTCCCGTAGTCGCTATAGGTATGCACTCCTGCCATATTTGCACCTGAAGGAACGACAATATTCTTCATATCGTCAACTGTAAAGACTACTCCTCGGTATACTTTCTTGATTCTGTGCTTCTGACAGCTGCGCTGCTGCCAGGGGGAATAAATGAGACCAACTGCTCAGAGGTTATGAGCCAAGGTTGCGCAGGCGTTGCGCTGGTCTCCGCAATTTTTGGCTGCCAAGACATCGCAAAAGCTTGTCAATCGGTCTTAAGTAAGCTTTCTTAGGCTTCAATTTCACACAATTGCCCTCAGAGTCTTGCACATTAGTCTGTCTATGACGCTACCGTTGTGCTATCATTAGTTGGTGACTCTATCAGTGTCCCTATTAGCCTACTAACCAGATTACGTTCACTCTCAGCGAGTGGTGCGATCAAAGGCTATAAAAGGTCCTATAACCCTTTATACAATGTATTATGAGTGGTCCTAAGCTTATTAGCCAGAATATGACGAGCGCGTACCAAAATAGATATAGTAACAGGGTAACGCCAGAGAATCGAGAACTTGTAGAAGTAGAAGAAAGGACGAAAAAGGCTACATATAGGAGGGAAGAGGAAGATGACAGGGGACAAGCGCGACTATGGGTACGAACAACTGCATTCTAAGGAAATCTTTGCTGGATGATCGAGCTTCCGTGTTCCTCCCATTCGCTCTTGGAAGCCCAGAGCTGCTGAAAAGATCCTAATGACGCCAAGATAGAACCCCCTATCCACACACTGAATTTCCTTTCTATTGGGCCGCCAGTGATAATTCTGACTCGGTGCGACTGCGAGTTGAATGGACAGCAAAGCCAGAAGTTATAAAGCGCACGTTAGCCTATAGGAATTGCAGAGAAGAGATACTCCAGGACCCAAAATGCCTATTGGGAAAGTAACTTGATGCGTTCTGAAAGGGCAGCCACTATAGAGATATCCATTGAGAAGAGTGGTACAGACCTGAGGTATTAACTCAGTCATCTCTTTATGAAGCCGTTCCTGTAGACTCGAAAATAGACTTCCACCTGGATGAACAGAACGTAGGCTTAGCTGGTAGACAGGAGAGATAATAAGACGAAGACTAGGATTGTCGCACCTCCTGTCAGCAGGATCTGGTTGGCCATCTCTTTTCTCAGGTCTGGATCGCAGGCGTGTATACTGTCATATACCATCTGTTGCAGCGGCTTGTAGGAAGTTTCCTGTTAGGCAGACAGGTAGTAGGGTCAGGAAATATCTATCTTCTTCTACATAGAGGACATCTCCACAGCAGGAAGAAGACAAGAGAACAAAGCAGGAGGTGACGTAAGGGACCCAGAGAGTCAGAGAGGGATGTGGGTTGGCTTGGCTTCTAACATAACTCAGAGGAAGCGCCTTTCTTCACCTTGAGGGGCGACGGGTCAAAGAGAGCCTCGGGAACCTGATAACGTTCTAGACCAAGATCAACAGTGGTGCCATCCGGCAGCTCATAGGAAGTAGGTGGAACTTGAGATGCCAGCCTACACGATCAATTACAATTTCACGGCCCCAGACCCGGCGGATTCGCAAGCCGAAGATGGCAATAAGACCCGACGGTATTTCCCATAGAGAGAAGCCTGTTAGATTTAGATCAAGGATCAAATAGCGGTCAACAATAAATGTGCTTACGTTGGGTCCAGGGTCCTCTCAGCCGTGAGCGACGCTACCTCTTTCATATCCCTAAGTACTTCCTGCTCAAGTTAAAATTGTTATGAGGGACATTTGCTGCGTCGACAGACTAATCAAAGAAGAGGTAATTGGCATGAGACCACCAGCAAGGAGATCGTGTGGGAGCATCAAGGGAATACAAAGGACAAGACAAAGGAAGACATGAAGGCTAATTCTTCGCCTATCTTACCAGCTTCATGTACTTTGCGTAGCTGTCTCTTGTTTTTGGAAACTCTTTTCTGGTGACCTTCACCTTCCCTTCTCTAGAGACCTCTTTGGCTACGGTGTACTGATAGAAAGGACCCAACGGTTGAGGAGGCGATCAGGTGGTAGGACAGAGAAGTGGGTCGATGAGATCAGGGAAAGGTAACATCAATGCATTGGCAGGAACATCTGAGAGCAGCAAGTCGAAGCAAGAAAAAAATAAAATCGACGGCACTATGGACCCGTAGGCAATCTATAGGAGCCCAAGAGTGAGGCGAGGTCCAGCATTCACGAACCCGGGGTGGAACTATGATACTCTTTGGCTGTAAAAGTTGCTCCAAGTACGCATCCAAGGCCTGACCTCCAAGATTGGACTTCTGCGTAGCTGTCAGTTTGCCCCATGCAGGAGAACGCGAGAAGAAACGAGTCATTAGCTATGTCGAAGGCCGATTGAGTTACGGCCACAGCACACACCGAGTTCACAAGCACTATATGAGAATAGGGAAGAGATAAAGATAAAGAGAACGAACACTAAACATCAAGACCACAAAGGCAGACGTAGACGTATGCCGTTCAACAGGGCCCAGCCATCAGCTACCAGAGGATAGCACGCCAGCGGTTGCGAAACAAATAAGCAGCGCCACGAAGATGAAAGAAATGGAGAACTAACAGTAAGCTTATCGTCAACGAAACCTCAAACTGCGACGGACTAACCCTTATTTAGCACATATCCATCGTTGACAGGCACCACACTTGTCATGCCAGCACCGCACTCTGTCACGAGCGCAGTTGCTCTGCCCACTGAAAACGCGCTGAGAACAGGACCTTTGGCCAGAAAGAGAGCTGGGGTTCCAAATGTCTCGAAGAACATCTCGCAATACTTTCGTTGCGTCTCTAGTGTGCTGGCGTAGGACGGAACGGCAGCCAAGATCGGATGCTCCTTGGGATTCACATGTAGCTGGGTATCGAAAGCATATCTCCAAAGTGACTCCATCACATCCCAATCAGTCACTGTCGTGCCATTTAGGACGCATTAGATGTTTGAGTAGGATCGGCAGGGTCACCCTGTTAGAGTGGTCCTTTCCCTCGCTCCATCTTCCTGCCTTTCTCTTTCTCTTTTCTCTTCTCTTCACTCTTCCCTCTATATGCTCTCTTGAAGGCTAACCCTCTTTGCAACAACCTTCAAGCTCTTCCCTGTCCTCCCCTTCCCTGGCTATTGCATGAAAATTCCCTACAAAAGACCCAGAGAAGTCAGTTGTCAAGCTTCCTTACCAAAGCCATGAGTCAGAGGTGACTTGAGCTCCATGTCATCCTTTCTATGAAAGATTGCAGAGGATCCCACGTGGTACCGCTTGCCCTTGGCATTCTCCGGAGCATCGCTGACCCCCACAGCCTAGCATGAAGAGAAAAAACGAGAAGGGCACCGAACGATAGTATCAGGAGAAGAGCATGCCAATAGGAGGAGCAGGTGCTGGCTGTTAGACCAGACTGGCTTTCTACGCCTTGAGACTGACCGATTCCGTGACGCCTTTCGGCAGCTCTTCGCCAGCATAGCCAAATTTCGAGTATGCAGCCCCAACGTCCCCTACAATGGCAGAGACTTCGTCTGCAGAAGAAATAAATGTGGTTAGCATGGTGGACCCTCACCAGTGCATGCTGTTTCCTTACCGCCACAGTACATGGCTAAGAGGATGGCTCCCTTAGGCTGTAAGGCCAATGTGCGGACTCCTTCAGAGGCTAGCTTCTGGCAGACGACTGCTTCTGGAGAGAGCTTCCTTAGCCCAAATGGATCATTGGGGGCCCTGCTCTATTGACCTTCACACCGTGGAGACAAAGGTGTCTTACGCTGGGTTTGCTCTCTATGTGTCTTCCTAGCAAATAAGATTCATCTCCACAGCTCTGCCTGCAAGCTTCAAGAGATTTATTGGTTTGGTTTGCATGGGATGCTACAGATGCGTCATCTTCGGAATCCTTACGATAAGGTTGAGAATCAGTCCCCTAATCAAGTAACGGATTTAGAATAGAATCCTCTCTGCGCTCCGCCCGAGACACCAGACAGAGCTTGATGGAGGCTCCAATAGGGCTTCTGATGAGAACAGAAAGGCGATGGCGATGCCTCATGAAGACGCAGGACGAAGCTCTTTGTGCCAATTGGCAAGTAATGACTTGGTGAGGGTGAGCCGGAGCGAGTACCTTCGCCTCTAAGGGCACAGAGGGCAGGGTATTGATCTTGCCCAGTGGAAGAAGGAGCAGCCAAGTCTCATCACACTCTTCATCGTGGATTTAGCTATGGCTATGAGTAGTGACGATGAGGACTGGAGGGAGCACCAGGAATATGCGGTGCAGACCTTTCAGTTTGGAGGAATCAGGTAGGACTGTCGGAGCTTTGATAATGTCTATTTACTGGAGGGGAAGGAGGGACGATAAGCTCACAATGCTGCACTTCTATGGCCTTTCAAGTCTCAAGGTCAATCAAGTAGAGGAGCTACCCCCAACGCAAGCTCTCTTCATGCTATCTGAGCTTCAGAAGTCTCAGTCAGAAATCTCTGGCAAATGTGTCTGGGCAGGTTCACAGATCTTGTGCCATGTGAGTCTCATTAGCTCGAGCCAAATGCCATGATTTTTTGAGAAGCTGAACACCTGTTGGGGGGTCTCCAGCACTTAGCCTCTCATCCAGAGGAAGTGTCAGGAAAGCGCGTTTTGGAGCTAGGAGCTGGAGGCGGGTTATGCAGCATGGTAGCCAAACACCTTAACGCGGCTCAAGTGGTCTCTACGGACGGCGATGCTGAGGTTGTCGGTCTTCTCCAAGAGAATGTGGTCATGAATGACCTTTTGGACGTTATGGTCGAGTTCTTGCGCTGGGGCGATATCTCGTCAATGGAAAGCTTCACCGATAAGTATGGGGAAACTTCCTTTCCAGTGATTCTGGCTGGCGACGTACTCTACAAAGAAGTATTGCTGGATCCTTTCTTCGCCACCGTGGAGCTAGTTTTGGCAGAGTACGTCGCAAGCTAAAAGCAAAAGTTCAGGTTCATTTGCCAAGTTCTGAGACTAACGGGACCTCTCTCTTATCAGAAAGGAGTCCAACCTACTACTCTGTCATATTCCTAGAGCGGACGTAAGCCACGCTAAGGTACAAGCCGCAATTGAGAGCCACGGATTGCAGTGGTTGGAGGAGCAGATAGACCGGACAACGCTTTCTACGTCTTGCTCGACTGACGACGCTGAAGTGGCGAGAATTTACCGTATTACCAGATCCGCCAGAGGAGTAAGCCTCACTAAGGTATAGCTTTGCTTCCTTTGCCTGCCCAGGCCGCTTGCTTAGCTTGAGGACCTCTCATGGAGCCTTCTCTATGCCGAGATCTTGTCTGAGAGTGTCAAGAGGCTGTTCAAAGAGTTGCTCAAAGTAAACATTCATCAGAAACCGGCTTCGAGGCGCCACTCTTGCCGCCCACGGAATGTACTTGGTAGTGAGGTCCCATCTCTCTTCTGATGAGAGCCTTAGCGGCCCAACGAATGCGCTCAGTGTACACATCGGCAGCTCCGTTTGTACCATCTCAAACCACTTAAGCGCCAGTTCCCCGACTACCGTTGGGGGTAAGCCTGTTAGCACATGCCAGTAGTCATGGCACTGTGATGCGGTCAGTGCAGTTAGACTATGTTAAGCCAGATATGTAAAAAGAAGGCAAACACACCTCTCTGTAACGCTGCATAACATAGGCCAGCTCCTCATCATCCACAAACTTGACGATGCTTCGCTCGTCCGGGTCAAAGCTGAGCGGGGAGCCGGGAACATTAGGAACTCTTTATGCAGGTAGTTCTTCCTGTTAGACTTACCTATGGCTATACATAAATGTAGCGTAGGCTTTGCCGAAGGACCCTTCAGGATACTCGCTCAGCTTCTTCAAGTCAAGCTGGCTTCGCCTCACCCTGGGCTTATCCATGAGAATCCTCTTCCCTATTGGATCTTCATACATTCTTCGATGTATGTTTCGGAGAGCCTGTATACCTACGTAGATCACCTTGCGCCTAAGATTCCTTATTCCATGCTAGGCCGGTAGGAAGCAGATGAAGGTGTTTTTTGGTACCTGTGACTTCACCAAGAGTAGCGACCATATCTGCTCGCTCAGGGTCCCACAATGCTGTGACCGCCGATAAAGACATCAGGAATACCTTCTGAAGCTGGCTCGTGGGCACATGATCTGGATAGAGAACTCTTTTTACTCGCCTTTCCACCCCCAAGTACCTTGGCGCAGAGTAAGACCGCGCCCGAATCCACCCAGCAACTTCTTTCTTCCTCCATAGAGCTAACTCTAAAGGAGACCGGAAAGAGGCTCCTCTCCTAGTAAGATTCATTGACGCTCTGACGGCGACAGTGTTCATGTCAATCAAATCACTCGGGAACAACCAAATGATCTATGACGATATATACGCAGACAGCTAGGTCTTGAGGCCTGCCCTTCGCCACGTCAAACAACTCTTTACTCAAGCTTTCCCCCGCTAATCCATCCTTAGTAAGATCGGGGGATGAGGAGCTGTCGAAGATCATATTCGTGGAGCTTCCACTACCTCTACTAGTCACAAAAAAAAGCTCGGCCAAGTTTCTCCCTCATTGTGCATTGCAGATGTGATTACAGGCTGCTAACGGCAAACACAAGGAACGGGTGTTCTCTGTTCTCTGTCTTGCATCTTGGATTATCATCATCAAGCAGAGCCGAGTTCATGGGAGTTGATGCGGCGGCAACATCTATCAATCAGGCTCATAACTTCTACCAGTCTGTCATCGATGCAATATCCATAACTACTCTCCTTGCTTCATATTCTCTTGAGAGTAAGAAGTCTCTATCAACCGGGGAGACTGAAAGGAAATCGCTATTAGAGTACAGTGGAAAAGTAAAGGATATTCCAGGACTTGAACCTGAATCTCATGAATGATCAACCAAGCGTGCTACCGCAAAGACATTGCACCAAATATCCATACTAGTCTGGAGTGACCAGGGACTATATACCGGATACAACTCACCGTCCTAACAGAGACAAGTTGGACGGTACTGATGCTGAGGGCTGATTGGAAAAGTAGGTTGACTGCTTTTCTTCTTGTAGCTTTCTTTGGGACCTCCTTTTCTCGGAGACGAACGGTGGACAGCTACTACTTATTAGTGCTTTGAAACTCATTATAGTGACAGGGACACGTCTGAAGCTTGGCCCGCACACCTCTTTGACCAACATTGAATGTGCAGGGAAACCTCGAGGTGTAGCTCCCATCTCTTGAGCGCCTTGGGGACATCATCGATCACCGATCTTTCTCTAAGTCGTAGTAAAAGCTATTTGGCCTGATTAGGGAGACAGAAAGGGTGTTGGCCAACTTGATCAAGGTGTTTCATTGGATTAGTTGGTCTTTCAGCAGCAGGCAACACTCTTATGAAGGTCATCACATGATGGTCGCCTACCTGCCAATAGCTTCTTGCTGTCAGGTTCAGAAATTTGAAAGCTGCAGAAACGGAGCGAGGAGGGAGTAGGACTATGTAGCCTGACTAGGGTGATACCCACAACTGTGGTCAGCACCGCCAGCGTTACCATTAGCCAGCAGTCTCATTCCATCGCCCACAGCCCACAGACAACATAACGCCTCTTCTTCTCCGGTTATGGTTACTATCACGCCGCACAGTTACGATAATCAGCTTGGTACTTGCATGCTTCCTCCTACTAAATCTGTCATAGCATGGCAAGGAGCGAGCTCCCAATCACATCTTTCGGCTGACTAGAGCTACACAGGACAGGATCATACGATAGGCCACAGAGAAGGGATAAACCAGAAGAACCTCACTTTCCCAAAATCGTCATGCCCAAAGACGTCATTAGGAGTAGCCCAGTACTTGTTAGCCTATGAACGGAGCTCAGTAGCCCAACCCTTCCTTCTCAATGCCATCATACCCTTCACAGCCCCCCAGTCGCTTCCAGTATTAGTATTCTGCACTAGGTAGAAGCAGCAACAAACTTCTTTGTTGGTGTGGGACAATGACAGTTGTTCATAATAAACTAAACTTTTATTATCAAATCATTCGACCATTTGTAAAAAGTGGGCGGTGTGCGCCACAGTGATGGCGACACCTATAATGTTAGGAAGCTGTCACCTGGCTTCCCGTAACCAATAAGAAGGGAAATCACTTAGCTCTTGATGATGCAGCCAATAGGGTTGGAGCTGGTAAGAGCGCAAAGTCCCTGGTTAGGGGTAAGGTCAAAGTTGCCAAGAGGAGAGACGAGCTTGCCGCACTGAGGCTTAGCACCGCAGTAAAGGAAGCATGAGTTAGGGTCGTTCTCAATCTTCTTGAAACCATCAGGGCACTTCACGCAGACCTTTCTGTCAGCAGCAAGGGTTACAGAGAAGGCACATCCTGTGGTGTCAGAGACAATCTCAAGGGAACCAGCGCAATCCTTCTGGGCCTCATCAGGGTTGCACTTAACGCCTGGTGCACCGGTAGTTGGTGCTGGGCCAGGTGCACCGGAGGTAGGTGCTGGGCCAGGTCCAGAGGTAGGAGCCTTGGTGGTAGGGCCAGTGCTTGGGCCAGCGGTAGGAGTTGGTCCAGGGGCAGGTCCGGAGGTTGGCTTAGGTCCAGGTCCAGCAGTTGGCTTAGCACCTTCACCGAGCTTGCATCCTGGAACACCAGTCTTGACGATGCCACAGTGGGAGCCAGCAGGGCAGTTTCCGTTAGGGAAGCCTCCTACACAGATTGGCACAGGAGCGCAGCCGGTCTGACCGCCCTCCACAGAGACTGGGAGCTCACCGGCAGCACAACCATTGTCTGGCTTGGGTACATCAGGCTTGGGGGAACCAGGAAGGGGCTTAGTGGTGCTTGGGACAGAGGAAGGTCCGGAAGATGGAGCCTTAGAAGGAGCGGAGGAAGGTCCGGAAGATGGAGCCTTAGAAGGAGCGGAGGAAGGTCCGGAAGATGGAGCCTTGGAAGGAGCGGAGGAAGGTCCGGAAGATGGAGCAGCGGAAGGAGCAGAAGAAGGACCAGAAGTAGGAGCTGGGGAAGGAGCGTTAGGAGTGCAGCCTGCAATGCACTTGCTAGCATCGCTAGGGTTCTCCCAGATGCACTTGGCCTGGTTGGGCTTCACAGCGATCTTCTGGCCAAGAAGAGCAACCTCACCGCAAAGAGGCTTGTCGCCACAGGTGAAGTATGGGAACTTGCTCAGGTCGATGGATCCAGAGGTAGGGCACTGGAGGCACACAACGCCAGGCTGGCCGAGCAGAGTAGCGGCCTTTCTTCCTGCAGGTCCATAGGAGCTGGTACAGTCACCTCCGCCAAGAGCAACTTCTACATTACCAGCGCAGTCGGTAAGCTGGGTGCAGCCGTCTTCAGGGCCAGCTTCAGCAGCAGCGATTACTGCTGCAAGAGCGAAAAGGATGAACTTGATGGAAGCCATTTTAAAAAGTATGAACGATTGACGACCCAATCTGATTGAGCTGCGGTTGCCGATTACCAAGTAAATCTGAAAGTGAGATGAAGGAAGTGATAGTCCCTCAGCCTGATATGATAACAGACAGGATCGTGGAAACAGGGAGACATGAGTGGAAGAGCTTTGAAGAGGAGGGATCTTGTGACGAGGTGAAGAAGGACAGAACAAGGATAAAGAGCTCTTTCCTCTTCCGCCATCACTGATCGCTTAGACTGTCTCTCATAAGACCTCTCTGAGTGAAGGAACGGAGAAGGTCCATGGGGCGTAAGAAAGACAGAGCCCCAAGAAATACCTTGTTACTTTGGCGCTGTAGCATAACATAGACATGAGGGCCTATCAACAATGTAGAATATGATACCTCGATTTCCAGTATGACACCGAGATAAAACACTCCTCATAAGACAGGCGTGTATCCACGCTGGAAAGATACGATTGACAAGAGACAGAGCGAGGCCATCATGCGAGACAGAGGCCATAGAAAGTGTCTGCATAAGGAAGGAGCCAGCCACATGGCCATTGTCCCTGTGAAGTGATGATGCGGCCTCCTTGACGATGATGCGCCTCGGGTAAGAACGCCTTTGGTCATACGGCGAAGCGTGGGTAGGACGCTCCGCTGGCGACCTCTACAATATGACCTACCTACCGGTGGGTGGGGGTTCTGCGTTCGTTAGTCGTGGTAAGTAACGGCTATGCCCGGATACGCTGGGTGTTACAATGGGGACAACGGGGTTGGTAGAAAGCCATGTTCAGGGATATGAGGAATCATCTTTAGGAACCGCTTAGAATGGGGTTCATGTTATTTACCGGTGTGAATAACCGCATGGGTTGGGTATCTATCTCTCTGGAGTTGTTTCTTTGTTACCAACAAAGCAAGCATCACAGACCAGCAAATTTTGAAGCAGCAAGGGGCGCTCCCTTTGGTGCAAGTGCAGGTCAGGAGGAGCAAGGAGGCTGAGAGTCGGAAGTGGAGACAGGGAGCAGCGTGGAATAAACCAGTGGTCTCCCATTCTTTCAAGTAAAATTGACGTGAACATGAAGCAAAACCTATAGACAGTCGAAAAGCAGTAGTTGTGGAATCTTTCTTAGGGCATTATCGTTAGGTTTCAGACGTAGTTTCCCGGCAGTGGATCTTTCGTTCCTACCACTCCTTCGCTCTGTCTGTGCACAGAGTGAGGGAGGAAGAAAGACCTGAAGAAGAAAAAGTTCAAGTTGATCAATGGCCCTTACCCGTCCACCCTTGCACCTGCAGATGATTCTGTTCAAAAAGAGTGATGGCCAGCCCAAAGTTGTTCCCTCTTCTCTCTTTCCGTCGTTTCTTCCTTTCCTCCTAGCCAGATCTGTAAACAACTTTTGTCTCTCTTTGACTGCAACTTGTCGTCCTTCATTGTCCTTGAGACCTCCTACCTTCCTAAATAGTTCCTACCTCTAGCTCATACACTCCAGTAGAACTACAGGGTTCTTTTCTTACTTCTTGGCTTGCCTCTGTTTCTTAAGTTAGGGTGCAGCCGGATGATGATGAACCTCACCCGCTTGTTCTCTCCAACACCTCCACAGTCTAAGTCCGCAGCTCCATGTTCCTTAAAATTTCTGCTGTACGACGCAATCATCGGCTAGACGAAGCGCCAGAACAAACGCCAGTTCACCTTTGTCCCCCGTGATCCACCCATTAGTGAGATCCCTTGTGCTGATTAGCCTTTATGAACGGAAGAAAGCATACAGTAGAAATAGACACTTTCCTGCATGGGCAGGTTGCGATTCATTTGACTTCAAAAACCGCTGGTGGACAGTTATTGGGAATGGCCAATTAATTTGTACCTGGTTATCAATATTTCTTCCTTTCCTCCTTTCCGCTTGTACTTGTAGGCCTTTCCTAGATAGTTCCAAAGGGAAGCTTCTCTCCTCCTTTTCGAAGCGCCTTCTCAAAGGAGTTTTGACTGCCTACAAGAACTTCTTGTGGTTGTATATTACTCTTATTAATGGACGTGACACAGTAACTGGTGTGGCCAATGTTGTCGACCAGCCGCACACTTGTTCGAAGTTTCCCTAGAAAATGTGAAACAACAAGCGAGAAAAGTCTCTTCTTCTCCATCTTTCTTGGTGTATAAGAAACCAAGAGAAGTCAAGGTGGCATGGACAGCCAGCACAATGACCAGGCCAACCCCACTATAACCAAAACATCATGACAGCTAGTGCGTTATCAGTCTTGACATAAAGAAAGAATCTTTTCTCTCCTCTCTACCATATCTAGAAGGTGGGTCACTGTGTAACGTGACTCTGACTATTCTAGATGCCATCTAGCTTTGCGGGAGACAGCAAAGCCATGCCGTCGACTCTGGTGCAGCGGCGGACACTCTTCTTCTGTGTTCTCCTTCATTGTGAACATTTGGATAGAAATTTCTATTGAAGTGGCAGATCAGGGTGTTGCTAGCACGATGATGATGATGATGGTGCAGTCAGTTCTGGTCTAAAGACCGATAGGCCAAATTGCACAGCCAAATGGTTCCTTCGTCTGTAACGCCTTTTCTAACTTTCTCAGAAGAGAAGGGTTAGGAGCTCCTATGGTGCCTTTTGATGAATCGAAAATTGTATCCCTGCGAGACTGGGGCTGGCTTGTTTCTCCTGGGCTCCTTCCTCCTCACCTGCTTGTGCCTTGTTCTCCCGCTCTGAAGAAGGTTCTGCCCCTTGCAGCAACAAGAGGCTACTTATTGTACCGTTTATCCCACCGCCACCTGGCTATTGAGGCTTCTTCTGGGCCCGCGTACGAGCTTTCGTCATCTCACTACCCTCCCGTGACGCTTCTCACATCTCCTTACGCTTTTGTTGATTTGCTTTCCCTCCCCTTTCAACAGAACACGAACAACTGCGGGATCGGCAGTTTGTACCCTTCATGCAAGCAATAGAAGATGGAGCATCTAAGGGATTTTTTATGGGCCGCCACAAGAGGGCGATGCAGCTGTTTCGGCTTGCAAGAGCGCCATTTGTTCTCCACCAATAACTCACGAAAAGGCAACTCACCCCCGTTGCCATAGCTGCCGGTAAGTAGAGGTAATGTTTCTCTTCCATGCTCATCTTTACCTCAAAGGATGCTTGTAATATAATCTTTTGAGTATGACAAAATACAGCCTTCCAACCAAT
The DNA here is from genome assembly GCA_900088475.1 of Hyphochytrium catenoides. Lineage (NCBI taxonomy): Eukaryota > Hyphochytriomycetes > Hyphochytriales > Hyphochytriaceae > Hyphochytrium > Hyphochytrium catenoides. The sequence continues at coordinate 154,609 of FLMG01004215.1, forward strand.
GGAATCAATAGGCAGGCCGCCAACTGCCAACGAAAGAAATGCACCCAAGTGTGTTCAAAGGCCAGATTTGTTCATCCCCAAGTCTTCACCCACCCATTACCTTGTTAGTTTTTTTTTATAGAATAGTTCTACAATACTCAGCCATGCGGCTGCATTTTTGAAACTCTTTACTCGGGAGTATGATGTAGATCTATGCAGTCTGGAGTTGCTTCAGTCTTCACATGCAGACTTATCAACAGAACAACAATTTATCGTTGTCGCTTTCTCACAATGGACGATTTGTGGGCTGGGAATCCTCACAAGTAAAGTATTCAGGCCTGCTCCTATAGCTCTTTGACGCCAAGGAGGGATTATCTATCTTTGCAACAGATACTCGCTCATATTTATCGTGTCAGCAGCTTGCCATCCAAGAAGAGATCTGAATAGCGAGATAAAAAGTGTAAGGGGAAGAGTACCTCAGTGACTCTCGTAACGCCAGCACAGCACATAGGGGGCATACTGCCAGCTCACAAGTAGTATCGAGTTGGTGGCAGCTTGTTCTCACACTCTGATGATGCCGGTAGGTAGGGGACCACGACTAGCATTTTTATGCCGTCCACTACTAGCTGCTGGTCTTTCTCATCTCAGTGCTTTCGTCATCTCGTTCGAGGGTTAAGAATATAGTAGTGACTTTCATGAAGACAGCATACACCGCGGGATAATGCCAGAACACGGGCACCACCAAGACCTTTACTAGTAAATACCCACCTTTCTGAAACCCATTCGCTATGGGTCTCCTCCTTATCCAGAACCGCCGTGAATGATGACAAGGGTGAGCTCGGGGAGGGGCCGTAATGGTCTATGACCCAATATTCAAAAACGGGTATGAATCCGTATAAGGCGCACGCGTGAGCTCTTGATAAGTGCACTATGCTGGATGTATCGATGATGGCCCGATGATGGCCTCGGTCGTCGTAACAACGTGTTGTAGGGTGTGTCTCGTCAATTATAGAGCTAGTTTCACTAGAGTCGGCTGGATGTAAGCTGACGACCGCCTAGCAGCAGAAGAAACGATCTCACCCCCAGTAACGGTTGATTCAATTATTGCGTCTATGATGGCATAGTAGAAGACAATTGTTCTTTCGCCCCACGATCCATTCCTGGAGGGTGAAGTCGTTATTCCATACTTGTAAAAGGCAATAATCATCAAGCTACGAGGTATTCTTACGTGCGCAGAAGGATTCATACCCTTGCATGGCCACTCAGATCTTCAGGAAGTATGTAATAAAAGATTTCCACCACAAGGCCGCGGTATGTAACAAAAGCACCTGCAAGGATCTGCATTGTCTCTAGATAAGCAGAGAATGCGGCTGCTACGAAGCCGCTGTCTAGGCACCGCTAGGAACAAGAAGAAGAAGAACAATATTCCTCGTGCAAAAGACTACCTGTACATATAGTTCTCGAGAACTAAAGCCACGCCGATGGAAGAAGGAACTTTGAATCAGGACACCGATCAATCAATCAACCAGACCCGTCAACAGTCTGTACTTAATGAGGTCATCTGAGCCCGGCGATGCTCCAAAGCTGCTATTGGCAGATGGGGCCAGATAAGATCGTCCTGATTGGTTGGACTCAATCACTTGTGTTCTGGTTAGCCAATGAAATGACTCTCATCTGAAGTCAACTTGCTGTACGACGACCGTAAATCTGCCAGGTGTTATTCGCAGTCATATTAGCCTGGTACACCTCAGCCTTGGTAGAACTACAAGTAGTTGTACAAGCCACGTACCAGCTGACTACGTCCTGACTATTGAAGCCATCTCAACCTTGTCTTTGAACCATGAAACGGTATTAAGGATACGTAGCCTTCAAGCGCACTATATTCACTATTTTGCGCAGACTATCATAAATGACAGTTGGGGTTTCGAATGGTTCTGGATGTTGACTATACCACCAGCTTCAACTCAGGCCTGAATTTGTATAGTTATAAAAGACTTGAGACAGGCCCAGCGACCAGCTGGAGAGAATGTAGTTCTACTCCTGTACGAGTTTATAGCTGGGCTCCGTGAATGAGGAGGGCCAGGTGATAGAGACCAGGTAGGAGGAAGAGCCAGCTCCTTCTGTAACCCTTACTTCCCACCAAACCTGAAAAAGGATGAATGGGTTTAAAGAGTAGATGCGTTTGGGTGGTAAGACTATGGTCTTAAGGTCTATTTTAAAGTAGAGTGAGTGAGGCAGATGTCTGGGTTTGCCGCCGCATGCTGTTTTTGAGCACGTTGAACCTCCGCACTCCGCGATTACAGAACTGTCAGTAGTTCTTCTAAAGCAGTTTGGACAGTAATCCAGAACTCATAAAGCTCGCGACAACTCTCGCAAATACACAATCCAGAGATCTTAGCAGCCCATTACGAAGGTCGTTTCCACCGGAGCCAAGAAAATCCGAAGTTGAGCAGGCATCAGAATAAAGGCACGTTGTCATCGCCGCCAACTCTTTCTCCTAAAGGCTCTCTCTTTTGAGCGACAAAGCACGACAAGAGCGCCATATCGAGGCAACCTAAAAAGAAGGTTTTCTCTCCGCTATGTGCTATTATGCACATCCTCTGACAAGAAAGGACCGGGGACGACTGAAGAAAAAGGCACTCCGCCGTGGAGGTAGGAGAAGTGTCTCCTCGGAGTGCCTTGAGGTAGTCATCCCCACCAACGGGCAGCTTCAGGGAAAGTATGCCCCACACGCCCCACACATGAAGCCCAAGTTTACATACAGTCTCATTGTAGACTCCACGGAAGTCCATCCACAACTTGAAGTCCTACTGCACACTGATGGGCAGGTTGTTAATCTTGAGCAAAAGAGTCCCCCACCACCCGAGCGCTCGAATAGCTTTGATGGCATCAGACGCAGAAGGCGAAGAGGAGAAAGCAGAGACCTCTCAGATCTCCTACTTCCCGAGAAGCAGGCCGAGAAGAAGGTATCAATAGTAAAAGTACCCAGAGCGCAGAAACCACAAAATCAGTCCTTAACGTACACGGAAGCAGACCCACGACAATGGTACCATTTGTCACAAAGCAACGGCTTCTTGGGGAGCGGAATGTTTGGGACGGTAACTCTAGTAGAGCGCGTGGAAACGGGGGAGAAGTTTGCGATGAAAGACATGGACTTAAAGAAGCTCTATTCAGAGGAGGAGAAGCTTGGCGCGAAAAAGGAGGCAGAGATTCTTTCCTCCATATCACATCCGGGCATTGTCAGTTTTGAGGGCGCCTACACTCATGAAAATCATTACTACCTACTCACTGAGTTCCTGCCTGGCGGAAGTTTGGCGGCCTTTATGCAGCATCCTACTCGCAGACTCGGTGTTGATGAAGGCATCGCGAAGATTATCTTACGGGAAGTACTAGGGGCCCTAGTCCATCTTCACAAGGAAGTTGGCGTCCTGCATGGTGACATCAAGCTGGACAACATATTGCTCACGGACTGCGATATAGCCGAAGGCAATACCTATCCCCAAGTGAAGCTTGTGGACTTTGGCACTTGTACCCAGCTCAAGGTTGTCGATGGAGAAGAGAAGCCGGTGCTGAGAGAGGTGGTGGTTGGCACTCACGGCTACATTGCCCCAGAGATTCTGTGTCGGGTAGGCATGACAACCAAAGCCGACATGTGGAGTTTGGGCATCACGACTTTCTACCTACTCTCTGGCTATCATCCCTTCTTCCCTTATGCTACCTGTCTGGAAGAGCCTGTGGATTTTAGTGACAGAGTATGGGCAAGTCGGACGGAGGAGTGCAAGAGCTTCATTAGGTCACTCCTTTGTGTAGACCATCAGAAACGCCTCAGTGCCGAGCAAGCTCTCAGCCATCCTTGGTTGCGATAGCTTTTCTTTTAACCGCCAGCGGAGGCCCAGAGCGAAGATCTTCGCTTTTTTGTCATATTTATTCTGTAGGCTGTGGAACCTAAAAGTCGCAGGGTCCGAGAGTCCCAAAGGTGTGACCTACTAAGCCAACAAGCCATCGTCAAAGAACCCTCTTCGATGAGAATCAATAAATGTTGTCCTATCTCCTAATAAGCTTTCCCCTCATATGTTCTGATTCCAACATCCTAGTTACCTACTTCTCCGTCAAGTTGTCCCAGGTAAATAATGACAAAGAGAGACAGCTGTCGCACGCCGATAAACAAAGGAGAGGACAGCTCAATCATTGCGCAAATCGCCATCAACTAGCAGAAACCATTGTCCGTCATACTTCCTCTGTACTTGCTGAATACACTGCTTGGGACAGCGCGAGCCCGCTAATCCACTACAAGTAGCAGCGACATTTTGGCATTAGCTTAGCAGTCTTTTCAGTCTTCTCTTCTCTCTTTTTCTTCTCTTCTCTTCCTCTTTTCCTTATTTTCGAAACGTTGAGAGCGGCCATCATACCGATACGTAATTTGCCTTTCCCTGATGGTGGGTGCGTCAAAAGGTAGGTTCTCACGTGTTGTACGAGGTCACCAATTGTCTGTCACGCTCGCTAGTAATAGTGGAACCCTTGGGGCAAAAAAAGTCTTTAAGAACTCTAGCCGACCTGCCCGTAGTAATACCTAAAAGTGATCGGTATCCCTAGCTCATACATCACCAGCCTCGCCGTCGGCGATCAAACATCCAAGAACGTTGGACGAAGCGCCAAGAAGTCAAACCGCTCCGAAGGACCTGTGATGTATCGAGGTCTGCACATAGCAAGCGCTCATAGAGACAGCAGCCTGGACCATATGGCAGGCTATCGTGGAGGATGTTCGGTGAATTTCTGTGGCTATTAGGTCGCCGAGTCAAGCGCTGACGATGTTCTTCTCACACACAACCGATACGGGGGAAAATGGACTTCTTCAATCTATTCTCTCATCTCTCAGTCCGGAGACTGAGCATCGTGCTAGATCTATTTATGAGAGCTTTTCTGGTGACTCGTCGAGTACCGCCTCCATGGAAGAAGCACTTCTTTCCTTAGTCGTAAACTTGGTCAAAAGTGAGGGCGTAACTGCAAGTGTCTCTTTCTTTTCCCATGCACTGGTGGCCATCTGGCTCACCCTAGCCGCTGTGGCTCTCATCTCTGGCTTACCCAGTCAGAAAAAGGGTATTTTGGCTCGATTTGCGGCGCATGGTCGCCTGAGGATGAAGCTTCCTTCGTCTAAGCGATGGTGGGATCGGCTGGTGGTACGTATGGCTACTGAGGTACCGGTCAACCAAGCTCTCTTCCCAATTCTCTTTCCAACTCTCTTTCCATGGGCAACTGTACAAGAAAACGCCAATTTACTTCCGTCGCGTGGTGCTTGACTCACGATCTGACTGGTAACTGGTGTCGCTAGGTTCCCAAGAGCTGGTTCAGCCATTTCTACGTCTGGGCCGTGCTGGTGAATGCTTTACTCTGGGGCATTTGGCATTTCTGCCTGCAAGAGACACTTGCATTGTGGGGCTTCCGTCTATCACCGGCCTCCTACCTCGTAGCTGCGTTGTACCAAATGCATCTCATAAGAAGAATGTATGAATGTCACTACGTAACGAGGTTTGGATCTGCCACCATGCATATTCTAGGTGAGTCGTCGAGGTTGATAGATAAAATACTTATCGATAGGAGATGTTTTGAAGGCAGGACGGACGATCGGTGCTTTTTTAGAGAAATGAAGTTAAGGGTGTACGGATTGAAGAGCAAGAGCAGTTGGCTATGGAGATCTTGAAAGTTGACACGTTTGCACTCGTTTAGGTTACCTCTTGGGCCTTGGTCATTACACGCTGGCTGGCCTCTCTCTTCTGCTGCTCACCCAAAAACATTACGAAAAGTTCTCTTTCCTGAGCCCTGTGACGGGTGCTGGAGTACTTCTCTACATATCAGGAACTATTGTCCAACATGGAGCTCTGAAATCCCTAGCCAAACTGCGAACTGACGGTAAAAAGGGCCCCGACAGCTATGGCATCCCACGAGGCCTATGGTTCAAATACACATCGTGTCCCCACTATCTGGGAGAGATACTTGTTTATCTTTCTTTCCTCACTCTATTGCACTTCCAGTCCAGAGTTGCCAACGCTCTCTTCCTGTGGGTCTTCGTCAATCAGTGTGTGGCTGCTAGCAACAGTCACAGATGGTACAAAGCTACATTTAAGGACGGCTACCCAAGAGAAAGGAAGAGACTCCTCCCATTCCTTTTTTAGAGATCGCTCTCTTCTCAGCCTCCCCGCCAAGTTTCAGAAAGCAAACATGTGGCTGAAGGGGCCACATTCAGCAGTCAATCTCAAGGCCTGTCGGTTTCCATAGGTGCCTGCCACTATTCGTGGAAGCAGATCCGGCTTTTTATCCGAACTGGAATCCGCATCTGAATCCGTCCTTACTATAGCGAGTTCCCCCTTCCCATCGCCAGAAGCAGGTGATCTGCCCCTTACGAAGGTCAATGGCGGTTCGTGGTCCTGATTGACCTTGCAGCTCCCGACAGCAATTTCTCCCTCCTTCCCATCCTTCTGGCTGCGTAAGCCATTTTCACTGTCCTTTACTGGGATGCCACCTGCATTTGCAGCTATAAGCATACGTTTGTTTTCCCCAATCTCCAAATTATCTAGGCCAAGTGCGACGTCTCCACAGTGGTTCAAACGCTGGGTCCTCCTTGATGACGTTTTGCCATACACTCCCTCCCTGAGAGCGTCATTTATCAGCCTATCAGCAATAAAAATCAGGACTATTATTTGCCCTCCTCAAGAGCCGAGCTATGGCAGTAATACGAACCTTACAAGGTCTTGAAAGAGTACCTCGCCAGCACTTCGTTCAATCTGTCCATGATATTGAAGGGACTTTCCCGTACTACGACTGCTACAGGTTAGAGCTGCCTGAGGAATGACCATGATAGACGGCAACACTGGCTCCCTCTTTTCACTTTGAGAGGTCTCAAGCTCCTTTACTGTCATAGATAGCAGGGACAGGGTACCACTACCATCACCCCATCGGCCAGTTGTCAGTATGGGCAAGTTAACCAAAGTCTTGGCCACCTGGGAGATGACTTTAGCACTTGCTTTCTCCTTAGTGAAGGAGACGTAAGCCACGAGCCCCTTCCCAATGGTCGCCCAGTGTTCATTCTCGTCAAGGAGCAAAGATGCAGAATCACACCGCTGAACGACCACTCTAACACTTGCACCTTCAATCTTCAAGGAGCTCATCCCTGTCTCTCGAGCTTCTTGACTCACACAACAGCTATTGCAAGCTCTCACACCATCCAAGAGATTCTCCCAACAACGGGAGACCCTAGCTTATCCTTTGAAAGGCAGCAGCAACGGGGCCGGCGGAGAGAAGCAGCGGCGTCTGCATCAAATTCTCAGAATATCCTTTATAACATCCCTTGGTTGCGCAGCTCTCTGGGAACTCAATTGACAAGTCTTTTATTGACCTTCAGCTTCTTCAACTTCTGTCCACGCTTCCGTCATGCAATAATTGACAAAAAGCTTGCCCGAACTGGGGATTGAACCCAGGACCTTCAGTTTACAAGACTGATACGCTACCACTGCGTCATCCGGGCACAATTCGGGAATAATAGTGGACATTTTGTAAATAAAAAGGTTACTCAATAGAATCAACAGGTACGCGCTCGCCTACTACAGTCTGTGATGTTGCCAAGAATGATGATGATTATGATAACAAGTGCCTAGTAGGATAGTCTCGAGGCTGGCTAGGAGAGGACATTTGGTGCCCTTTCTTCTTCTGACGCCGGCGATACTACTTCACAGGCTATGAGGAGTTTGGCAATAACTTGTCTTAGAAGTTAATAGGCAAGCCAAAGACACGCACGTGTGCCGCATCAAATTGATGCAACTCGTAACTGAATCGACAGTCTTTTATTTGGAATTCCTCTTCTTCGTGAGCTATTGACGTGTGAGGCATTCCATCTACGACATGACTCTGCTAATAGGAATGGCAGCATTGTAGAATAAATAGGGGGCAGCATTGTAGAATAAATAGGGGATACTTTATTACATGGGACCGTAAGTGGGGTTTATCGACGAACCACATCCTGCGACAAAGCTAGCTGACTGTCGCCAGCACCTTCTATGCCCAGAAAGTCAAAGAATGCAGTGATCGTCAAACTCATTTTTGCCAGCTGATGGTGCCCGACACAGCTAGAACTAACATTGTAAATGACAGTAAGAAGAGTAGTGAGACACGTAAAACCCAGCGACCAATAGCTGTGGAACTCCTGGGGTATTTCCACATGATCCCGATGGCATTCGGTGAGCGCTTGATGACTTCTTGGTTCTGGCACATCTGACCCAGCTCCCCGTCTAGTCCTTTCAAGCGTCTCGCCAGATTTCCCAGTTCTTGCTGTTTGAAGGTGGTGTTGGACAGCCACTCGCCTTCATCATCCTTCCTATCAACAACTGTCCTCACTTGGTTGAGGCCTTGTAGAGAGGTCACAACATGGCCTACCACTAGCACCCCCGGTGGCTTGACGTTGAATTGCAAAGCCTTTTCAGCAATGCAAGAGATCGTTCCCCGGACACATCGCTCTCCTGGGCATGTGGCTCTTTCTATTATTGCTGCTGGTAGGTCAGATGGATAGCCAACCTCCACTAACCGTTCACACAAGTTCCTGAGTCTCCCCATGGCCATCAAAAAAACCGTGGTTCGGTTTTCCTCAAAATCAGGGACTTTCTTTTCTGTGTCATTCATTCCGTGACCAGTGCATATTAGGAGTTGATCGGCCACGCCCCTCAGAGTGCAAGGAATGCCAGCGGATGCAGGACCCGCAATGCAGCTGGATATCCCTGGTATGACCTCCGCTACAAAGCCATGCTTTGCGTACTCTATAATCTCTTCCCCACCTCTACCAAACACTAAGGGGTCTCCGTTCTTGAGGCGTACAACGTGCTTGCCCTCCTTGGCACCTTGCAGAACCCATCCATTAAGTTCGTCCTGTGCCTTGTTCGCCGAGCCGTACTCCTTCCTAGCAATCTTTAGTTCGCCACGAACAAGATCCAAAATTGCTTGGTCAACGAGACGGTCGGCTATTACTAAGTCTGCCGACGTCAGTGCTTTATAGGCTCCCACAGTAAGCAAGTCTGGACTGCCCGGACCAGCGCCCACTAATTGTATCCTGTAGCTTCTGGATGATGATGTAGGCTCCGCAGGCAACATTGTCTAAACCAGAACTAGTCTCGTTTCACTGCGCCGTCGGACGTACAGCTTGTGCAAGCGATGGGCTGCTATACTCCTAACTGTCTCAGCACAAATCGAAGGCCGTTATTCCCATCAATGCTGTCTTGAAAATTCCTGACTGCTACACCGGTGAGATCGTAAAGCGAGAGTGTACAGGTGAGATCGTAAAGCTTTTAATGGGAGTAAGCGGGGGCTTCTTTTCCTCTCTTCTATAATGACAGAAAGGTGTATTTGATGCCCGAGAAACAGCACACCCAAAGCACCCGAGCTTCAATAATTGCTGTGCATCTCTGGAGGAGAAGGTCTCATGAACTGAAGTTGTCTGTACTTGCTTTCCTCTATCTGTCCTGATTGACTTGGCCAGGTTGTTGCAGGGTTGGAAGAAGAGAGGAGGTGGTGGAGGGATCAATGGAAGCTGCGAGGCGTGGGCGAAGGAAAGTGGTCGAACCTTTTGAAGGATTTTCTCTCGTCCAAGCGTCAGCACACCTCCCGCCCTTCCTACATCGATCATCACTAATCCTTGCAGTACAGATTGGGGATAGTTGAGTCTGTGGGTGGGCACAAAGCTTCATGTGACATGTGTAACTTTGATTAACGGTCTTGAGGCTGAACTGCCCACAGCACCCCCACGAGCTCATGCAGATATTCAGGATAACACTGAGCTAACATTAGCTAGGGATCTGAAAGGGCCAATTGGAGCGCAGGTCTATTCTCCGTGGCAGGTTGGAAGCTTCCTATTGGCGGATATAAATCTCATTTCCCCTTTGGGTGATTAGCCTCTCCGATAGACTGCATACAACTACGACATCCCAAGGCATTAGAAGCTTAACGGCAAATAGAAGCGGAGCACTTCAAGGGACAAATATTTCTTGTAGAACTGGAAGCTTTCGTCTTATATGCTCTAGCTATGTAGCGGAAACATACTGGGAAAGTAACGGAATGAATCTTTCTCGAGGGAAGGGTTGTGTGAGGGCAAGTAAAAGTTGAAGGCGCAGCACTCTCACTTCCTTCCCTCTGAGGCTTGCTCTCCCATCATCTCTTCTGCCTCTGAGTCTCTCAGGGACTTTGGTTCTGAAGCTGATGAGCTGATGAGGATCTCTCTCTCTCTCTGCCAGTAGTGTGACAGACAGAGAAGCCTGACAAGTGAGGCGCTCTCCAAAGAGCTCACGCAGAAGATAGAAGCAATGCCTCGGCTGCACTTGTAGAAGAGAACAGCTCCATCCAAACGCGACGTGGTTTGAGGGGAAACTGCACCAGATTCCTCCATTTATCCTTTTCCTTTTGCTCTTCAGAGTGTACTTCTAGAGGGCGGAGATCCCACCACTGATAGTGCTCTTGGAAGGAGCACAGCTTCAAACAAGGGGTACTCGTACCCTGTGCCAAAGGATATCGGTAGGAGGTTCTCCGGTTACCACGATCAGCAATGAGTGGAATCTTGAAGCTTAAGGCGCTCCAGAGTGCCCGATTTGAGGTATGTATAACGGCCTCTTGATGGCCTGTACAGCGCTGTGGCAGACATCTGAATGGTACTTGTTATCTTAGGGTTTTGAGGAAGACGCGGTTGATGACAAGACGGCAATTGCCCATGTTTCGTAAGTACATCCGTTTGCTATGATCAGCTCTGCAGTGCTGATGAGTGTCCTTTGCTATCTATCTCCTGCAGCTACGCTCTCAGCGACATCTCCTTTGTACATCCTATCACTCTCTCGAACTACCTCGGAGAGGCTGCTGTATTTCTATCGAATAATGGCGTAGAGAACGTGAATGGCAAACCAGGACAAGTTTACAGCCATGTCTATCGGGAGAGCTTGGCAGGTACTGACTCTAGACACTTAAAAAGTAGGCTGCTTGCAGAGGATCTTACCGTTCTACTATACAGGGAAGACCCTGGAGTCCCTCCAGCAGGGACAACTGGCCACGGTATACACAGCCTCTCAGAACCTGCCACAGATGATCCCGAACATGTATCAGATTGCACAATCTTCCCTACCCTGCGTCTTTCACGTTGCTGCGCAGACTTTAACTAGACAGAACACCATTGAGGAGGACCATTCTGACATAATGTCCGTCAGACACACCGGCTTTGCGATTCTCAGCGCACACTCACCTCAGGAATGCCATGATTTAGCAGTAATCGCCCATATCGCCTCATTGAAGTCACGAGTTCCTTTCCTTCACTTTTATGATGGGCTCCGCTCAGATGAGCCGACACAGCTGGTTCAGCTGCAGCGGCTAATATCTTATGATCGATTGGCAGAAGCGTATAAAGGAGCAACCAACGTTAACGAAGAGGGTGAACGTGAGGAACAATCACCACTCTTTGTGCGGCAGTCCAAGAAGGCCTCGGCTAGGTTCTTAGCTCTACCCGCGGTGGTGGAAGCTGCAATGACAGATCTCGCGACTCTTCTCGGGCGTGAGTACCAACCATTTGAATATGTAGGTTCCCCATCGGCAGAGCTTTTGCTGGTAGTCATGGGGACCGCAGCATCTGTGGCAGAGAAGACAATTAAGTCTTTGGTCAACGGTTCTTCCAAGCGCGTGGGGCTCATCAAGGTCCGACTCTATCGTCCATGGTCTACCGCTCACTTCCTCAGAGCTGTCCCTCTAACCACTAAAAAAGTGGCAGTGCTGGACCGGTGCGTAGATCCAGCAACAATGGGTGAACCACTCTTCCAGGATGTTCTCGCTTCATTCCAGCGCAAGGAATCCTGGCAAGGACCTACCCCGGTAGTAGTTAATGCTCGTTATGGCCTCGAAGGCGAGAGCTTCACTACCTCTTCTGTGTACAAAGTCTTAGACAAGCTTGTAGATGCCGTTTCATCAAGCGGCTTTACAGTTGCGAACGGTTATAACTCTTACAAGCCTAAAGTAGTTACTCCGGCCCAGAATGGTGCAAGTGAGGTGAATGCCAGTGGAGACAATGCCCCAGAGGCTCCCTACCTCAAGATGCTGACCAAGCTCTTCAACGAGCGGCTCGTAGTAGCCAATCTTATTGCGGATGAGACAGTATGGGGTAGCAACAGCGCCTTGGCTCAAGTTTCAAATAGATCCTTCAAGGACCTGTTAACAGACAATTACGAGTTAGACGAGAACGCAGAGCGGGGTTTTGGCCTGCACCTTGCCCTGCAACAGAAGAGGAAGCGTCTTCAGTCCCTGGTTTCTGATATCTTGACGGGAGCAGCTGGACAGCTAGCTTCCGAAGAGCTCCGAACAGCTCTTGCTGGCTGGAAAAAGGAGGCGTCACCTTCTGCGTCCGCGGACTATGCGGCTCAGATATCATTCATGCTAGAGGCAGAGCGCTCCAAGCACCAAAGGCTGGAAGAGCTCTACAGTCAGCGCCACTTGTTGCCTAAGCCCTCTCAGTGGATTCTGGGCAGCGATCAGTGGGCATCTGATATTGGTAACAGCGGCCTTCATCACGTCATTGCCTCAGGGGAGAACATTAAGGTTCTCGTGCTGGACACTCTGCCATATTCTGAAGTTAAGAAAGGTAAGCCGTCGTCTCCCTTCTTTGTTAAAGAGTCTGGTCGTGGTTAGCGCTTCAACTCTCTCTTCATCCTCCGCGCGTTGTTCCCCGCTTCACTTTACCGCGTAGTGATTCTTAGTGCTCTTCGCCTCTTATGTCCCTCTCTTCGCTGCCGTCAGGCAATACCAAGAATGGCAAGAAGGATCTAGGTCTTTATGCCATGAACTACGGAGGTTGTTATGTCGCTTCCGTGGCGCTCTATGACTCCTATTCACATGTGCTAAGGGCTTTCAGTGAAGCCGATGCCTTTGATGGACCAGCTATCGTATTGGCTTATGCTCCACAGCTGGCTCTGGACGTTGATGCTCCCGATCGCATCCTGCATTACTTGGATGAGACTCAGGCAGCAGTAAGCAGCGGTTACTGGCCTCTATACAGATGGAATCCAGCCAAGGAAGAGAACGGAGAGAAGTCGTTTAGCCTGGACTCTCACACACTCAAGCAGGAGATGCAGCAGTTTTTGGAGAGAGGAAACCACCTTACCCTCCTTGCCGCTCCTACCCCGTCCTTCCCTCCCTCTCTATCAGGCTCTCTGGATGCTGAGTTGGAGAAGAGGCACGCAAAGATGCGCGCAGACGCTTTGGCCGCTTCGTTTGCCAAGCTTCAAAGCGCTCTGGGAGACACCACTCCCCTTCTTATTCTGTTTGCATCTGACAGTGGAAAAGCTGAGTGTTATGCCAGGAGGCTCGAGGAGGAGGCAAGAGTGAGAGGCTGCCAAACAAGAATCTTGGAAATGAACGCATTCTCTCCTGACGAGCTTGTAGGAGAGAAGAATGTCCTCTTTGTCTGTTCGACAGCTGGCCAGGGAGAGTTCCCCGCCAACGGTAAGGAGTTCTGGCATGCGCTTGCGGGGTCTAGTGTAAGCCTAGAGGGCACGCGATTTGCCATATTCGGGCTTGGTGACCGCCACTACTGGCCACGGCCAGATGAGAAGCATTACTTCTGTAAGGCAGCCAAGGACATAGATGTTAAACTGGAAGAGCTAGGCGGAGAGAGAATGGTACGCTGTGGGCTAGGGGACGATCAGGACGCAGATGGTCCTGAAACAGAGTTTGAAGCCTGGAGACCGGAGTTCTGGGAAGCTCTAGGTGTAGGAGGGGCAGCCGGTGTTGAACTTGCTCCCAAGAAGACCAACGAAGACATCAAGGTCAAAAGTAACTTCCTACGAGGGACTATAGCGGAGGGCTTGCAGGACGCTTCCACGGGCTCTTTGTCTGCTGACGATCAGCAGCTAACTAAGTTCCACGGAATTTATCAGCAAGATAACAGAGACATCAGGCAAGAAAGAAAGGCAGCGGGCATGGAGCCAGCGTACTCGTTCATGATCCGTGTGAGAGTGCCCGGAGGAGTCACTACTCCGGAGCAATGGCTGGCAATGGATGAGCTGGCTGATGTGTACGCGAACGGTACCTTGAAGTTGACCACAAGGCAAGCGTATCAATTGCACGGCGTGATCAAGAAGCACCTCAAGAAGACTATTCAGGGTGAGGAAGTCGTCATGGTCTTATGTCCTGGCGTACTTTGGAGGTTCTGACATTGTCTTCTGATGTTTAGGTATCAATCGGTCTCTAATGGACACGCTGGCAGCATGCGGTGATGTCAATAGAAACGTTATGTGCAATGTCACTCCTGAGGTATCCTCTGTCCATGCTGAAGTGGTAGAGATCTCCAAGCAGCTCTCAGCGCACCTCAGTCCTCAGACTAGCGCCTACCATGAGATCTGGCTAGACAAGAAGCTCGTTGCAGGCACACAGGACGTAGAACCCATCTATGGAGCAACCTACCTGCCAAGAAAGTTCAAAATTGCAATTGCTGTTCCGCCCAGCAATGACGTAGACGTCTTTGCTCACTGCTTGGGCTTCATTGCAGTTATTGCCTACGGAAAACTGATTGGCTTCAATGTGTCAGTGGGTGGCGGTATGGGAATGACCCATGGCAACAGGGCGACATTCCCTCGCTTGGCAGACGTTATGGCATTCTGCACGCCCGATCAGGTGGGCCAAAGGAGATGTGTCTTTTGCTTCATCTCTCTTCGGACAACTCACACTCTCTCTTGTCCCTTAAGGTCTGCGATGTAGCAGAGAAGATTGTCACCATTCAACGCGACTACGGAGACAGGAAGAACCGGAAGCACGCGCGCTTTAAGTACACGGTTGGGGATCTGGGTGTGCCATTTATCAAAGCTGAGCTGGAGAAAAGATTAGGGTACAAGCTTCAGGAGCCCAAGCCCTTCAAGTTTACGACGACAGGCGACCGCTTTGGATGGACTAAAGGCGCCAATGACACGTGGAACTATACCATGTTCGTCGAGGGAGGTAAGGAATGCGGCCACGAAGCAATGCTATGGCTGATAATGGTAGATCGTTGTGTGGAGCGATGTCTCACTTCTGCTACTTCTCTGTCCCCGTTTATGGTCTCTATGGTATACCTCTGGTCTTCAGGGCGAGTGATTGATCACGAAGAGTATCCGTTAAAGACAGCGCTCAGAGAAATAGCGAAGATACATGACGGGGACTTTAGACTGACAGCGAACCAGAACCTTGTGATTGGGAATGTCAAATCTGCGAAAAAGGTAAATGCATGGCCTTTGTCTCGCCGTCGCCCTCTTTGCATAGCTTTAAGTCTTTTCTCTTGTTCATGCTGGTTCTTTGTTACGCACATCTGCTGATCCACCATTTCATTGTATGATCCTTTTAGGCTCTTATTGATAGCACACTCAAGAGCTTTGGGGTGGGCAACAATGCTCACACAGGCCTTCGCCTGAACTCAATCGCTTGCGCAGCTCTTCCGCTGTGTGCGCTCGCCTTTGCTGAGGCCGAGCGATACCTTCCCTCGCTTATTGATCGGTTGGACGAGGTGATAGAGGCTGCGGGGCTAAGGGAGCAAGACATCATTATCCGCATGACTGGCTGCCCTAATGGCTGTGGCAGACCCTACTTAGGAGAGATCGGCTTCGTAGGCAAGGCTCCTGGTAAGGCAATTACTACTTTGAATGCCGCTATGCGGACGTTCCAGTGCTGAAAATTCCGCCTTCAGGTTGGTCTTGTCTCACTCGCATGGCTTCCCTCTGTTTTCTTGTTAGGCATCTACAACCTTTATCTGGGCGCCGGTCATGGCGGCGAGCGACTGAACAAGCTCTACCGAGACGGTGTGAATGAAGACCAAATAATAGAGGAGCTGACACCAATTATTCAGAGATATGCCAGAGAGAGAGAGGAGAATGAGAACTTTGGCGATTTTGTGATTCGCGCAGGCTATGTCAAGCCCTGTCTAGCGGCACCTTTGGTCCCTGTGAGGGCACCGGGGGAGACCTTCCATGACGTGGACTTTTAGAGCATTCTTTTATGAGCATCCGCTCCCCAGCTCTTCTCCTGTTCCTCGTTCCTGTACCTAGAGCCCTAAGCCTTCCCACTCATACCATAAATTTATTAAATCGTAGCGTTATGTGAGCTATCATGGTTCACAGCCCTTCCTGCCGCAGCTCTCTCATCTGTCACTGCTCCCTAAGCCTCTTCCTGCCGCACTCTGCTCCTTGTCTGGCTTGATGAATACCTCAAACATCTTCAGAGTGACCTCGGGCTGGTCGAGTGGAGCCTGAAGAGCGGCGGAATGAGTATTCTATTCTGTACAATTAATTGCCTATGCATGCCCTTCAAAGACCAAGAAGCACACTTCATAGCTCTTAAACTGCTACCAAAGGCCTATTCATGTCGTTGTCCTTTCCCCATCCACTACTGTTCAACTCCTCTTTTCTCTTTGGTCCCATCAGACTTACCATATGGCCAGCATCGATAATCCTGAGAAAGGACAAGCCCTCGGCCGATTTCCCTTCTGCGACGCTCTTGCCATGAAGGTTCCAAACCTGGCTCGGAGCTGACCTAAAGGCCTCACTTCCATGCCATTCTAACTTCTCTGTCCATTGTTTCGAGCCTAACCAGTTGCACATGAGATCGGCGTCACCATTGTACACTAAGACGCGCACACCAGCATCCTGGCATAAGAAGGACAACCGTTAAATTAGCTTCACACTATTCGGAGTGACGCTCCACGGAAGATAGAGATTGACATAAGGATGTGCCAGCCATGAGGAGAGACCCAGGGTGAAAAGGAACGTGAAAGGGTAAAGGATCCCTTAGAGTGTGTTAACTGCGACACAAAGACCTCATCCAGGTGCAAGCTAGAGACCGTAGATCAGAAACTTCAGCGATACTCAAGACTTTGGAGCAATCCGGCGCGAGATAGGACTGACGAAGAGGTGAAGAAGAGGAAGAGCTGAAGAGGAAGCAGGACACTACCAGGAGGTCTGCTACCAGCCTCCGATCATCCAGATAGAAATCAGCGGGAGAGAACCTTGCTCGCACAGCTTCACTGCACACTTCCCACTTGGTGCCCTCAGAAAGAGGGCCAACACCAATTTTCTCCCGGGTCTCTGCCCTGTTGAAGTAGAGTTCCAGGCTATCGAAGTCATAGCAAAGAATATGCTCGGCTCGGAAGGAAGACGGACAGCTCTGTCGTATATCGTAAGGATTCCTTTCCGCGCTGTACGCGGTCTCCAGGATCTGCCCATTGAACAAGAAATATACACGATATAGCAAGTCAGCAAGAGAGAGCGAAGAGGTGACACGAGAGTGAGGCCTGCTAGTTGAATGCCAAGGAGAGAAGCACGGCGAAAGCTAAGTGGCAGAAGGTCACATCGGGGCTTGAGCCTAAAGGAGAAGGAGAGAGCATAAGACCAACATCATAAGCAGCAAGACGGACGAAAAGGAACTGGAAGCAGGTCCAGAGCTGAGAGTGGGGACCGTAGGTGCGATGGAAAGAAAGCCAAAGAATGAGAGTAAGGAAGGATCGATCGATAAGGGAGGAGCCATCTGAAGCACAGAGAGGAATAGTACTCCGACACTGAGAGAAACGGAGGAGGTACACAGAGGCATATAAGAGAGAGAGACAGACAGACAGAGAGAGAGAGAGAGA